>CM033748.1:8370503-8679737 GCA_019671005.1 Hibiscus mutabilis | reverse complement strand
TCAGGCAAAGAACCAACAGTGCCCCTTTGGCCCTGCATTAAGCCTTGTATGAACTTCCGAACAAATTACTGTGAAGTCCTGAACAAATTGAAATGCAAATCTTTAGCCACCAGTAGAAAAGATAAGCAGGCATTGAACATGCTTTGTAGACAGAGAGTACTTCTATAAAAATAAAAGACAAAATATCATAAATTGGTTTCAATCTATTCCCAGATTACTAACAGCAAGAGCAATTCAAGTACGAAATATGTTGCCTTATAGTGTCATTTTTCGCTTCATACATCAAGAAACAATCGTTGCTGATAAATTATTCACCAGGATTAGCAATATCATTAAATATTACTTCAAATCCTATCAATGCATTGTTCAAAAGAATAGGCATGTTTTCCAAAAAAAAAAACACAGAAGAAACAAATAAAACAAACAGAGAACATAAAAGGCATTCAGCTGCATCCAAAATCTAATAGAAATAATGGGGACACTACGAGGCTGAAAAAGCACAGCAGAAACCATAAATTACAAGCAAGCATCGCCAAATATCACCAAATTTGCTACGGCTAGCAGCAAAGTAACATAGCCAAACGAATCCTAATGTGAAGTGATCCCAAATTTAATCCACACAGTATTTCTTGACATTTCTGTACATCGCAAAAGTTTGATACCACCATCATAAACTCGACCAATAAAAAAAACCGCAAAAGGGCACTAAGCAACTAAATCTGGAAATTTTAAAGAGTTTGAGGGGGAACCAAAATCAAACAACGGACACCCACTAGCAGCATATATCCAGCTATAGACCAAAACGAAAGAACACAATAAAATGAGGTTAAACCTTCCAGGCTTCACCATACAGAAGAAAGACAAAAACATACAAAGAAACCTAAACTGAACGCATAAACAAGAGGCATTCCAGCCGTAGTTATTTCTCTATAGTTTTCCCTAAGCAGCCAGCACCCCCACCGATCTTTTTCCCAAACCAAACCCACCGTACAGCAGAAAGAAAGCAAAGAAGAAAGATAGAAAAAGACAAAATCAAACACAGCCGCAAAATGCAATACAGAATCTAAGGTCAAACATGGCAACTATAAGCACCGTCTCTCTGCAATCGGCTATTTCGAGAGACGGTCTGAATGATAAAGAAATCCAGTAAAAATACAGCGAAAAGCTACCGAGTTTAAACAGGAACCTCAAGATATGCAGATTTTGAAAACTACGAAAAAAATCAAAACTTTGGGGGAAAGAGGTACCCTTTTAAGCCAAACCCAATGAATTGAAAAGAAAAAACCCAGAGAGATATCTTCCATATCTCATCTAATCATCAACCGATCTAGCATAAATGAAAATGAAAACACAACCAAAACGCTCACCTAACGGGTAGAAAAGAAAGAACTTGCTCGATCTAAAAGAATCTTAACAAGAAAACAAAGGATGGGAGGGGCGAAAGGCTGTCTTAAAGCTATCCTCCTCTCCCTTCTCAAGAAATAAAAGAGAGAAGGAAGAAAACAAAGGAAAAACCCCACTTGAGCAATGGGAGGAAGAGAGAGGTCTTAGGAAAGATAAAATGAAAAAACTTTAAACAAAAAACAAAGAGATAGATTAACCTGTAATTTACCAATTAACCCTGCAGAAAGAGAGAGACAGAGATAAAAAAAGAAACGAGAGTAATGGTTATAAGAGGAGGGCAAAAAGAGGCTTACAGAAGAGTCATTTATCGAATAAAAAGGTTAAGAATTGGATTTTCGTCGAAAAAATCTAGTAAAAACGACAGCGAGGGCCAAGATCTATCCCTCTTCATATTGGAGAAATTTTGTAACCAAAATGATCACCGAGTGATAGAAGAAAATTAAATATCAAAGAAAATTAAAAAGAAAAAAAAAAGAAATAAGTGTTATCACTTTTTGTCGACTAAGACTTTGATTTTAGTTGTGGTAGGTAAATTAAAATTTTACAAAAGTTAAAAAAAATATTTTTTGGTAAATTAAGTTTGAAAAATTAATTTCGAAGTAAATTAATATTTTGACACTCAAAAATTAAATATTTTTTTTTATTTTTAAAATTTTTGAGTCAAAAATTAATTTAAAAAACTAAATACAACCAAAAACAAACTCTAAGAGTGACGCTACCTGAAAAAAATAAAAAAACGGCTAAAATTTTAAAATTAGAAGATTCAAGTTTTGAGAGGACAAGAGAGCTGCGCCACCCAATTTTCCCTTTCTTTTGAATGCTATTGCACAGTGTAATTTGAAATATATTTATATACTGAAAATGTGATACTCGCTTGAAATACATATACTCGAAGTCTAATTCCAATCCCAGCCTGCAAGAATGTAGTCTTTATTAAAAAGTCAAATCCCTTCCCCTCTTTTATACGGATGAATTATAAAAATTATCATTAATTTTTATTTTTTAACCTATTTTAATTATTAAAATTTTAAATAATTAATTTACTCACTAAAGTTTATACATTAATCTATTTTGATCATTTAATATTATTTTATTAATATTTCGATTTAACATGATATAGTTTATTATTATTAAATATAAAATAATTTAAAATAAAAATAAAATTATATTTTATTATTATTTAATACAAAAGTAGTTTAAATTTTAAAAAATTAAACCCTAAAACATACCCAATATTCAATCCATAAACCCTAAAACGTTTTCCTTCGCTCTCACTGGTCACACCCCTCGTCATCTCATTACTCCTCGAAAAGGTCACCATCCTCAACTACATTGCAGCAGTAGATTAATAGTATTTTGCCTTTAGAGAACCAAATTTGCAGACCCTTTTGAGGCTGCAACACTTGAAGAAGCCATGGAAGCTAAACAACAACCCTTTCGTTCAGAAAATGGAAACCCAAATTCAAGCCCTGAAGCTAAAAAGTTGCGTCACTCATGAAATACTACTCGGCTTGCATTTACCGGACAAATCCGAGTCGAACCAAGACTAACTAAACTCTGTAACAGCAGACAACTTGGGGTCCTTGCCTTTGAAAATTTTGACAAACCCCCCTCTCGTCACTAGAGAACGACATGGGAAGTGAAGGGAAGAGTTTTGGGTTTTGTGGATTGGAGATTGATATGATTTGAGGTTTTATTTTTAATTTATTTTATTTTAAATTACTTTTTAATAAAGAATAATAAAATATAATTTTATTTTTATTTTAAATTATTTTTATATTATTAAATAATAAAATATATCAAATCATACCAAAAAAATTAATAAAATAATATTAAGTGATCAAAATAAGCCAAAAAACAAAGCTCAGTAATGGTTTTTATAATTTATTATTTTTATATTCTATGTTTCCTTCTTGGAATTAATGAACAAATGTCCAATCCTATGGTCATGCTTCTTTCTAAATATACGAGCATTGGTCGGGATGTGAAATCGGATAATCGTTCAGGTTTCAAGTCAGGTTATGTTAGGTCAAATCGGATATGGATTATGTCAGGTTAATTTAATAGTCTGACTCGGATCAAGTCGGGTTTGGCTCGACTCGAATTCGGGTCATTGTCAGGTTGATTTCAAATCGGATTGAGCTCTAGTTCGGGTTGGGTAAGTTTCAGTTCGGGCCAAAACGGTTCGGGTCCAAACCAGTTAATTAACGGGTTAATTCAGGTTCGGGTGGACTTCAGGTCGAGCCACATTCAGGTCGGGTCACGTTGTTGACGGATAAAATTCAAGTCGGGTAATATCAGTTTCGGTTGCAGTTCAAGTCAGGTATTACATGTACAAATAGACTTCGGTCTAGTAATTGTGTGTAAATTTTGGATAAAAATAAATTTTAGAGATTAATATGAACTAAAATATCTCTTGGGATGCTGGAATATGTTACAGTTCAAAATATATATAATTGTGATTAAATTGAATAAAACTAAATTTTAAAAGTGAATGTTACAATTTAAAAAATATATATAATTGTGACTAAATTGAAAAAATTTAAACGAGTGAGGACTTAAAGGGTAATTAATCAGTAATAAAAAATTTGGACTGCAAATTTAAAAAAATGCCGGCTTATATATATAATATAAAATATATATGTATTGTTATAATTAATTAAATGTTTGTGTATGTATGTGTATATATATATGTATATGTGTACATATATGTATATGTGTATATGAATATATATACATAATACATATACATATATATTATATATATGTATGTAACTTTTAGACTTTTAGTATGTATATGTATATGTATATATATATACAATATATATGTATATAGAAATAAATATCGACAATTTTAGTATGTGTATGTATATAATATATATGTATTGTTATAATTAATTAAATGTATGTATGTATATATATGTATATATTACGTATATAAATATATATACATATATATATATGTAAGTTTTAGACTTTTATTATTATATATATATATGTATATATATGTATATGTATATTGAAATAAATATAGGTAAGTTTTAGTATGTATACGTATATATAATATATATATATATGTATTGTTATAATTAATTAAATGTATGTGTGTATGTGTATATATAATATGTATACGTATATATATACATACATATGTATGTATGTAAGTTTTAGACTTTTAGTATGATATATATATATGTATATAGAAATAAATATAGGTAAGTTTTAGTATGTACATGTATAATATATATATATATATGTATGTATTATTATAATTAATTAAATATATTTATGTATGTGTATATGTGTATATGTATGTATGTGTATATGTATGTATATATGTATATGTGTATATATATACATATATATGTATGTACGTATGTACGTACGTTTTAGACTTCTAGTATGTATATGTAAATATAATATATATATACACGTATACATATATAGGTATATGTAATATGTATATAGAAATAAATATAGATAAGTTTTAGTATGTATATGTATATAATATATATATATATATGTATTGTAATAGTTAATTAAATGTATGTATGTATGTAGGTATGTATGTCTATGCATAGTTGTATACCCCTAAACTATACCCATAAAACTCAAACCTTAACCCATAAACTATGTATGTTATGTATGTATGTAGTATGTATGTATGCCCCTAAACTATACCCATAAACCTCAAACCTTAAGTTTTTAACCCCAAAACTATGTATGTATGTATATTACGTATGTATGTATTATGTATACCCCTAAATTATACCCTAAACCCCTAAACTATGTATATATATATTATTTATGTATATATGTATTATGTATACCCCTAAATTATACCCAAAACCTCAAACCTTAACCCATAACCCCCTAAACCATAAACCCTAAATTATACCTATAAACCTCAAACCTTAAGTTCTTAACCCCTAAACTATGTATGTATATATATTATGTATATATGTATGTATTAATGTATGTATTATGTATACCCCTAAATTATACCACTAAACCCCTAAACTATATGTATGTATGTTATTTATTTATGTATGTATTATGTATACCCCTAAATTATACCCATAAACATCAAACCTTAACCCCTATACCATAACCACTAAATCATAAACCATAAACCTTAAACCCTAAACTATACATATAAACCTCGAACCTTAACCCATAAACCTCAAACCTTAGCCCATAAACCTTTAATCCCTAAAATAATCCCATAAGCCCTGAATAGTAACCCAAACATAATTTTAAATCAAATAAGGACCAAATCGAGAACAAAATAGAATTTTAAGCTCAATTTCAAAGTGACCAGGACCAAATTGAAACAAATGTAGAATAAGCGTGCTAGCAGAGCGAGATCCGAATAGTTAGGCGCGACCCGTATAACAATGTGCAGATATTTTAATCCGACCCGCCCTTCTATATAAACCCAAAAAACCCGAAATTCTCTCATTTCTCATTTCATTTTTCTCTCACCGAAACTCTGACCATATTTTATTTCTCCTTCTCTCTCTCGATTCTCTGCATTCTCTCTACCCATAAACCTCTTATTCCCAAAAAATCATTCTTTTTTCGATTGAAACCTTTGATATTCAACCCAGTTCATCATCGTTCTTCAACAAAACCCTTCCAGATCTTATACAAACACCGAACCTCATCCCAAACTTGTTTCTTCTCAATCAAAACCCAAATTTTCTTAAGAACAACCTCATGTTCTTTCACTTTCCCCTTTTCAATCTTCCAAACCCTAATCCATAAATTTATTATATTATACCATAAAAATTTCTCTAATCCCTAAAATCTTTTCATCTTATTTCTCTAATCCCTTCAACTTCTTCAAATTCGTCCATATTCTCCTCTAATCTCTTCAAATTCTCTAACCTATAAACCCTAATCCCCAAAATTCTTTTTTCCATAAACTAAAAACCCCAAACTAAAGCTCTCAGACTCTAAATCTTCCCCTCTCTTTATCATTTATGGGTTATAGTGTAAAGTTCTCAACCTCTTCGTCGGTTTAGGTAATTTAAGTAACACTCTCAGTTGCTTTTTCGATTTCTATTTTTGTTGTTGTTTGTGTTAACTTGTCATTTTTGCTAACTGTGTTCTCTCTCTCATCTCTCAAGTATATATTTGAATCTGAACTCTTAGGTATATCTCTAAATCTGATCTCTCTCTCATCTCTCAAGTATATATTTTGCTAACTGTGTTCATATATGTGTGTGTGTGTGTTATGGGTTATGTTTCAATGGTTTAATCCGATTATATCGGCTGGACATCATGTCCTGCGATGCTACTGGTGTCAAATGAGGTTTTTAAAGGACCTCGGGGGCTGGTTTAACAATGCCACGTACAAGGATTAAATCATTGAGTTTTTGTTTTTGATCGGATCTATTTTAAAACCCTAAATATATCTTTTTTTATTTATTTTTCAGGGTTCAATGGATACTCAATCTTTTTTAGATGAACTTTTATGGTAAAAATTCCTTTCATATTCGTATTTATGTTTCTATTTTTTGTGATATGTTGGTTTTTATTTATGTTTATGTTTTTTGTATCATGTGGGACACGTGGAAAGAGGCCAAAATAATCCTCTCTCCGAAAGAGGTAAATTATGTTTCAATGTTTCTATTTATATTTTAGTGATTCTATTTTATATATGTACTAATGTAATTTTTTACAAAGGGATGTAAATTATCAGCTTTCCCAAGCAGTTGATGGCATTAGTTCCTCTAAGAGGAAGGTTGTAAGTTCAACAGAGTTTGGGAGAAGAACTTCTCCTGTTTGGGAC
The DNA here is from genome assembly GCA_019671005.1 of Hibiscus mutabilis. Taxonomy (NCBI): domain Eukaryota; kingdom Viridiplantae; phylum Streptophyta; class Magnoliopsida; order Malvales; family Malvaceae; genus Hibiscus; species Hibiscus mutabilis. The sequence continues at coordinate 8,672,536 of CM033748.1, read as the reverse complement.
CATTATACCTTCATCAAGGCCCCTGAAGGTGGTCTTTATGCCCAATGTAAGTACTGCCAAACCAAAAGGTATAAAGCAGACTCTTATATTGGTACATCTAACCCTAAAAGACATACTGATAAATGTCAAGCCTATAAAAATTATCTTGCTAAAAATCTTGGAATGTTGTATTCTTTCGATCAAAATAAGTACCGTGAATTATTTGCTGATGCTATTCTCTGTCATTATTATGCTTTGAGTATGGTTGAGCATGAAAATTGAGGGCTTTGCATCATTACCTTAATGCTAGTGTGAAGGATATTTCTAGGTATACCATTACTAAATATTGCATGATTGAGCATGACAAGCATAAAAATTATCTATTGGATTCAATGCATTATGTTTCAAGTAGGATTTGCTTTACATGTGATGGTTGGTCTACATGCACTTCACGTTCTTATTTTGCTCTCACTGCATATTATATCGATAATAACTGGAAACTGCAGTCTAAAATATTAAATTTTCATCGGTTTCCTCTACCCCATGATGGTGAGTCAATTTATAAGTTTGTTAAAAAGATGTTATGTGAGTGGGGTCTTGAAAAAAAGCTTTCACCATAACTCTTGACAATGCATCTGCAAATGATAGAATGGTTAAGCGTCTTAAAGATGATTTGCATGCCATTTCTCCTCTTATATGCAATGGTAAGTACTTTCATATAAGGTGTGCTGCCTACGTCTTGAACTTGATAGTTCAAAAAGGGTTGAAGGTAATTGATTATTCTGTTATTAAATTGTGTGAAATTGTGAAGTTTATTGATTCTTCTAATTCTAGGCTTTGTGCCTTTGATTTAGCGGTGAAAGACCATGATTTTTCTTTTCGTGGTAAGTTGTTGTTAGATGTTCCTACTCGATGGAACTCTACTTACTCAATGATTCACAGGGAACTTGATGCTAAGTTAGCCATTAACTTGTTTGTTAATAAGGAAAATGGCTTGGATATGATTAGTGATTCCGAGTGGGAAACTATTCAGATGATTTGTGATTTCTGGAGCCTTTTTATGAAATTACAACTTTGTTTTCTAGATCTAAGTATCCAACAACTAATTTGTACTTGACTAACATTGTTGCAATTGAGAAGTTGTTGTGTGATGCTCACAATGATCCTTTCGAAGGTATTTCTGCAATGGCAGGACCTATGTTTGAGTTATATGAAAAATACTGGGCAAATCACTCAATGATTTCGTCTTTTTCTGTTTTGCTTGATCCTCGATATAAATTACAACTTTTGAAAGAGTTTTACAGTGTTCTTTATGTAGACGATGAGGTTCGACGAAGGGTAACTGCTATTTATGTTGAGTTTATTAATTTATATATCTTTTATTCAAAATGTGCACCTTGCAGTTCTTCTTCTTCTTCTTCTTCTTCTTCTGTCCAAAGTAACACAAGTCAAGTGACAAGTGGGTCTGGTTTCATTCGACCTCGACCATTTAAAAATTTTGCTATTTTGAGGTTAGGTTACATAATTTAGTTTTCATATTTTCTTTTATTTGAGTTACTTGTATTCTATTTTTTAAGTACTAAATTAGTTTATTTCTGTCTTTTCAGAGTTTTGATGCTAATCTAGTTGTTTCAAGGAGTGAGAATTATGATGTTGAATCCTACATTAATTGCTCATTGTCCCTCGTAGTGAAGATTCTGAAATTGATATTTTAGAGTATTGGAAAACACAAAGTACTTTTTATCCGGTTCTTGCTCGCGTGGCCAGAGATATTTTGGCCATTCCAATTACTTCTTTTGTTTCAGAATCTTCCTTTAGCATGGGGGTCGAATCTTGAACAAGTTGAGAGCTAAACTCTTGCCTAAAAATGTTGAAATTTTTGTAACAACTCGAAATTGGTTGTATGGATTCGAACCAGAAGAAAGGGATGGGGAATATCTTACGGTGGTTAATGATTATGCTCTTTAAAGGTAAATATATGGTTTACTTTATTTTTATTATCTTTATTTTATTAATATTTTAAATTGTTTATTGTTATTAATAATTTTTTCTTCGTTTTGTAGGGTGTCTTTGAGGCTTTGAGTGTTTTGATGCTTGCTGGATTGATGCTTGCTGCTTGTTGCCTGTTGCCTACACTGCTGTCTGTTATGAAATGTTTACCACTGAAACTATTTTATTATCTTTATTTCTTTACTCTTTCAAATGTTTGATATGTTTACCACTTGAATGTTTTATTGGTCTGAATGATGAATTGTTCCTTGCTGCCTACAGTGGTCTGAACTGAAATCTGGATGCTGCTTGCTGCCCCTGGACTGGTCTGGATGCTGAATTTACAATGTAAATTGTAGTCTAAGTAGTTGCTAGTTGCTCATGATTGAATTAGGGTGGTGGCAATTCAGCTTTTTAAAGCTGAAAAGTTACCCTTAATTTAATCGTGTTGGCAGCCTAAGTTAAAGCTCGATGAAGAAATTTCTAGTAGCAAAGTCTGGCTTTAGCCTTGTAAAACTTTTGCTATAAGATCTGAGAGTTTAAATTTTAATATATATTTATTTAGTTGATTTAATTGGAATTTTAGTGTACTAAATTGTAATAAATTTAATTTGTACAATTATAAAGTTTTAGAATTTGTTTAGTTGCTATCCCATTTATAAAGTTTTCTCATGTTTTGATATTAATAAGGTGCAATCATGAATTAAAGTCACAATTTATAAAGTTTTTGATATTTAAAGTTATTTTATATAATACCCTTAATTTATAAAGTTGCTATCCCTTATAATTATTTTTATTATCACAATTCATAAAAGTTAAATCACGTTTAATTATATATACATTGTAATATAATAAAGTTATTGATATAATAAAATTATTGACTTAATGGTTATAATATATTTTCTAAAATATATTTACATATATATTTATATATTTATATAATCTATTTTCTAATATATATTTATATATCCATATATATTTATAAAATTATGAAGTAAACTTATTAATATTTAAAGTCATTTTACATAATCTATTCTCTAATATGATAAAGTTAATAATCACGAATTAAACTTATTAACTTAGTGGTTATAAAGTTTTAATTAACACTTTAATATAATAATCATAATCTAGGAAACAAGTTTATTAATTTAGTGATCATAATTAATATTTCCAATAACAAATAAATTCGCGATCTTAAACAAATTTATTAACTTGATGATCATATACTTTAAATTGTTAAGATATATTTTTCTAGATTTTAATATAGTAAATTCATATTCTTACAAGTTACACCTTCATCAATTGTAAATTTGTAATTTACAACTTACAAGTCAGGTAAGTACTAAGACATGTAATTATCAGATCAATTCAATAACAAGTCGGATCATTAACAAGTTGTGTCAATTACAGATCACGTCCATAACAGGTCAGGTTGATAACAGGTCGGGTAATATCAGTTATTTACCAGGTTAATCTCAGGTTCGGGTTCATATCAGGTCGGGTGTAGGTCGAGTTCGGTTATCACATTATCAGGATGAGTTCGGGTTCATATCAGGTCGGGTGTAGGTCGAGTTCGGTTATCACATTATCAGGATGAATTCGGGTTCAGGTCGGGTTCAGATCCAAAATTTCCAGGTCGAATTCGGGTTCAGGTCAACACCAGATCGGACTCGGATCGGTTTCGGATCACCAGTCCTTTGGGTCAAAAGCAGTTCTGACTCAAGTCGGTTTCAGTCAGTTTTGCAGGTCGGGTCAGCTTTTTACATCCTTAAGCGTCGGCATCATATTTAAGTTGGTAGATTTCTCTCTCTATCACTCTCCGAAGCAAATGCCACGTTTATAATATTCTCTTTGGAAAATAGGGAATCATCTATTCTCATCTTAATATTTAAAAAATTTCAAGGGCACTGTTCAAAAAAATTCAAGGATAGATTACTGATTGTGGTTGTATAAGCTGAACCCGTAAAGTCCAAATGGGCACATTTGTTAAAAAAAAGAGAAGCGAAATGAACCAGAGCAATCACCTTTGGATGGTCTGAAAGAAGAAAAAATCAAATAAAGGAGTTAGGCAGGCAGTAGAAGGTAAGAGGAAAGAGCCCCCCATAATTGAGATATGAAGGGCAAGGCAAGAGACCAAATATTAAAAGAAGTTTGAAAGGGAGGGGTCAAAAAACCTACATAAATACTCATTGGTTGGAGAGAGGTGGGAACTTTTGGGGTCATTGTATTCACACCTCTTTTAAGTTAAGCATTTTTTATATTTGTTGTGCATTCACTGCATTTCTTCATTTGACATATTCCACCTAAACCTACAGAACAACCTACAGGACGCAGAATTCAACTTCTTACCCACATCACAAGATATTGTATAATTTTCTTTCTTCTTCCCAAATCTCACCTACAAATTGTTTTTCTTCAAAGAAACAAATTTCATTTATGGTTATAATTCTAAAAGCAATCCAAGCTTTTAAGCGTTTAGGGGGAAAAGGGTAAGAAAATGAAGTGGGGTTGATTCTCCATAAATAATATATACCAAGACACGTTTTTAAAACAGTAATATTTTACATGTCATGTTCATGTATTTGGAAAACAATTAGTCCTTTTTAATTGGAATTTTATTGGGTAAAAAAGAGGCAAGGTGGCCAAGGCTGGCCCCTCACAAAGACTCCCAAGGGCCTAAAGACGGGGGAAGGCAGGCAGGTACTTGACGTGAACGAGATGGTAACAAAACAAACAAAGAGGGTTTAGTGTTTGTGGGGCTTTGCTACGGACCGCATTGGGATGGGAGACGGATCTTAATTATATTTCTTTTGTTTTTTTAATTTTCATTTAGTTTGAGAGAGAGAGAGAGAGTGTGTGTGAGGGGGAAAGAGTTTGTTTTTATTTATTTATTTTTATGTAGAGAGAATAGGAAAGAGAGGAAAAAATCAATCTTTTCAAGGAGAAAAATCAAAGATGGAGACATGAAAGCTATTCGGTGAGCGACGCCGCCAGAGATGTTCATGCAGGCCTAAAAACAATAGCTGGTTTGGTATTTTTCTTTTTCTCTATTGGTTTTTTTCCTTTTTTTTAGTGTGGGGTTTTATTTTCTGCTTTTGTTTCTTCTTTCGCTTTTGCTTGCTTGTTGATTTTCCCTCTATGTTGTTTCGTGTTTGCTGATATTCTTTGTTTGTGTTGCTTCTTCTTCCTTCCCCTTGTATTCACCCGTTTCCTCCCTTTTCAAAAAAAATTACTGTGTAATTACAATTACACTGATGGGATGGTAATAAATTTGTAAGGATGGAGGTAGTTGTTAGCGATCATGTGATTTAAACCCCAGGACAATTTTCTTTTCTATCTTTTAAAGCCTGAATGACTGCTTCAGAATGGTGGGTGGTGGGAATGAATGATTCACCCATCAATTAATTGAAAATGAGTAAAGCTTATGAATTATTATGACCCAATTGTATTCTTATTTTCCATTTTTTTGGGACCTGGAAACTAGACAAAAGGACAAAGCGACCCTCCCCTATGAGAGGGAGATGGTGAATGTTTTGAATGCAGTGATTAGCATGGAATGATATTATGCTCGATTCCTTTTTTTCCATCTTCCCACCAGGGAACTCGGAAGAAAATGCAAAAATCAAAGGGAATGCAAAATTTGGATTTTCTCGCAAAAAAAAAAAAACAAAGAAAGTCTTTGAGGCAATTTCATAATTTTTAAAAGACATAGACCAGTTACAATGTCGTTAAGTATTTAATGGTAGACTTACTGAAATCAAAATAAGAATGTAAAAGAAACTAAATGATGGAAAGTGCAATTTACTATTTTAAGTGGTTATATATATACGTCATGGTACCATAATTTTTTTTGGTGCAAATCGATATCTATCTTTTGTACAATTAAAAATTCCAAATTAATTTATTGGTTAAGATAAGACAAATTTTTCTTTTTTAGTTCTAATTGGCATTTACCAAAAATTAACCCGCTTAAATTGTCCTTTTAAAAAATTCACAATTTTTATTAGTCAATTTTTTCTACCATCTTTTTAATTTTTAACAAAGTAAATTATTTTTTTATTTATAAAATTATCATTTTAATTATTTTATAACACACAATTTACGAAAAAAATTTCTTCCTAAAAACGTCAACGAGTGACAAATTTTAAAGGACGAAAAGAGTACTACAGTTTATTCCAAACAACAATATTAAACACCAAGTACATTATTCATAAAACCTCAATGACAAATTTATATTGTATGAATCATTTTCATCCAGGCCTAAGCCCAAGACTCAAAACCAATACCATTACCCGAGCCCATTATAATACACATACAAACCCAAATCCATGATCCGACCCGAATTTAGAGATCTGACTCGAATAGGAAAATAAACCCTAATTTCATATAACTTAACATCCAGTCGCCGCCATACACCCTTGTCGCCGACGTTTCCGCCACCGGCAACCACCCAAAACCCTAAATAAAACTTAATCCCCAAATTAATTTGACCGTAAAATTAACCCTAAATCAAATCCAACCAAAACCATAAAATAAAATAACCCAAACCCTAAACCTAGTATGCCTACCCTAACCCGACACCACACATGCCTCTAACTTCATCAACTCGACCGACAACCCCCCTAAATTCGGTCACAGACCTGCACCAAATAAAATAAAAGGGGGTAGTTAGTTTTATATTGTAAAAATATAGGTGTTATAAACCCATGAAATCAGATTTGGAAGGCGGAAATTTAGAGTTCTTTCATTTGAAAAATAGAGAAAATTTAGAGTTCTTTCATTTGAAAAATAGAGAGAAATTTAGAGTTCTTTCAGATCTGAAAAAGTGTAAGAGAGAGCTTTCGGATTCAAAAAAAGAGGGGAAATCCAGTTCGAAACTTGTAACAAAATTCGAAATCAAAACAAAAAATTTCAGATCTTCTTCTCTTCTATTTTACAAATTCGAACCAAAATCATATTGGAACAAAATGTTTTTTAGTTTGGAAAAACAAGATTTTATTTGTTTTTAGTTCGAATTGGAAATCAAACAAAAAAAGGAAATTTGAAGCTTACCTACTGCTGCCGTTCGTTGCTCCACCGATGTGAGGCCACCGTGCCGATGACTGGTCTGTCGGGAGTAGGAAGAGTGGCCGCCGCTTCGGTGGAGAAGAAAAGAGAATGAGGGTTGAGGGAATTTTAGGGTTTATTTATTATCTGTTTCGAAATAACAAAATTAACCCAGCTTAATGTTTTAATCCGGTAAACATGCGTCATTTCGCCAGCCCTGACCCGCACATTGACCCTAATCCGAGAAAGGATCCGCATACTTTTTAATGGGAAATTTACCTAGTTTGTCCCTCATCTTTTTCCCCGCTTTAATTTTGTCCAGGGAACAATTGCATGTTTGGTCCCTGTGGTTTAATTTCATTTTATTTTTTTGTTTGTTTTTGCCTCTTTATTTTCAGTTTTTTCAATCTGATATTTTTCCAGATTTTAATTATTTTATAATTATTTTAATTCATACTCTTTATTTCTGTTTATATATATTTTTAGCACCTTTAGTTCATGTTTTTTACATTTTAACCATGTTATATATTTTATATATTATAACTCAATTGTATAATATATGTGCATATTATAATCATATAATATATGTTATTAGAATACTTATATCATGTATATACTTATATTGTATTATTTATATTATATTATGTTAATATGCATATCTATTATATATTTATTATAAATATGTTATATATCTATATAATAAAGTTTTATAATATTATGTTATATTATACATATTTGTTATATATTATTGTATTGGTTTTTAAATACATATATATATATATATTTGTTATATATATATATTATGCTTTTACATGTGTACATATAAATATTTTATTATCTAACATATAATTAAATATACTTTAATGTATTTAAAATACTTTTTTACATTTATAAGTTATATAAATATAAAAATATGAGTATATAAAATATTACTCCTTCTGTCCCACTTAATGTCCTTTTTGTCTTTTGAAATTGTCCCATTTCAAATGTCTCATTGAAAAAATCAACAATTTTTATAAGGCGCATTTTTCTTTATACTCTTTTTTTTAGTTTTTCAACAAAACAAAATTCAACTTTTCAATGATAAATTTGTCATTTTAATTATTTTACATCATATTTCTTACACATTTTTACACAACATTTTTCTTTCTAAAACTGTGTGAAAAGTTAACAATAGACAAAATAAATGGGATGGAGGGAGTATTAGTATTCATGTTCGGTTTTTACAAATTATTTTTGTTACAATTCAAAAATTATTTCAACATTTTTAAAACCTTGATATATCATATCCTGGACGTAAAGGAATGTGATTTTTTAAAAAAAAAAATCTAAAAAACAAGAAGCTGTGACCCGGGCGTAAAGGGATGCAATTCTCTTAATATTTTCACGCATTTAAGAATCATATTTTAAATTTTAACCGAATTCCTAATTTTCAACACCAAGACATTAAATAATCAACTAGGTATCAATTTTGGGCGGTGTCCAGTGTACCATTTTTAAAATGATCGGTGTCGACTCCACATTTCTAATTTCCAAAATCGGGCGGGGTTTTCAAACAACAAAAAAATAAATTTTTAAAACCCGAACTCGAACAAAAAAAGAGCGTCGGACGGATTCGGGTGCTTACAGCTGACGACTCCGCTGGGGACATTTTTTAAAAAAAATAGACAAGCCACGAGTCGATTATTTTTTAGTTTTGGTCATTGGAAATTGGCGAATTCGATTTTAATTTGAAATATAATTTTGTCATGCATTTTATTTTTCTGTAAATATTACTGATTTATTTTTACTGCATTCCATGAGCTTTCTACCCGAGCTCCGTCCTTTTTAAGTGGAAGTATGATACCACTTTCGTGTGGGTTACCACCGTATAGGTTGGTGAATGGCTTTCGGGATATATTTCTTATGTTTTCGTGTGGGTTACCTCCGTATAGGCATAAGGGGTGTCTCCCCCTAAATTGAACTTGGTCCGTTTGAAACCTATAATGGGCGAGGATCACGGGCCTTGCTACCTTTAGTAAGAGACATCGAGGACAATTCGGGTACCCTTCCCTAGAACCAGAACCTGTCCTTTTTAGAGCCATGCGAAACTCTGTCCGTTTAGCGGTTACCCTTTTAGGCTTTGATGCATTTTCTATGTAAAATTTTTGTATCTGTTTTATTTTTACCTTAATTATCATTCAATTTGTTCATTTGATTATTTTAATTCTGAACTGACCCATTTTTTCTGATTGTACTACATTAAGTTCACTCATTTTGCATTAACTACATAACATGTCATAACATTTTTATTTTAGCATTTTACCGGCATGAAATGCTGATTCACAACTGGTTCTCAATTTAAAAACTATCATCGGGAGAAAATCTAGTCCTCTAGATATCAAGGCAATATTCAAAGTTGCAAATGAATCCCGTGAGTTCAGAAGTTGAGCCACGATAACCATTTTGAATTAGTACTTTCGCATCTAAGACGTGCACCTCGCATTTACATGCATACATTTTGAAATTAGTCTCTGGGTTACCCTATTTGATACAACAAGATTGGTCGATCTAGCACCTTACAGAACCTCTACAAGAGTCCGATCTTGGGGCATATCCGAAAGCGTTTGTCGTAAACACCATACCTCCGACAAGGCTTCAATTTGGGGCCCTTCTCCATCAAGGTTCAGAAGCAAACATTCAATAGCTACATATCACCACCGCTCTACATTGATCCGAAAAAGATGAGTTGCCATGAACCAACACAGCAAATTTGTGAACCTGGCCTAGAGGGCAACACAATATCTTCATGAGGATAATGAAAGCCCATCTAAAAAAGATGAACGTACAAGACAAAATTCGCTACAAGAGTTAAATAAAATTCTGATGGGCATGTACCCAAGTGAGAATTGATCCAATGAAAGGTGATCAAACTCGAAAGAAGTTGGACCATCGCCGCGTGCAAAAGACCAATAGCTCGGCACGACTAGTGAGGAGCCAGAGGCATTCCTTTGAAAAAAATCATATCACATTCATGCATTTAGTTGCATTCATCTTGCATTGAACCATTTTTGCATACGTCATACATTTAGATTAAGTGCATATACCGAAGTCACCACGCATTTAGGGTAGACACGTGCATTTAGGCATAAAACTCACGTATGCACTTTTGCTTACAAATAGGTTTGCAGAAGAGGCCGAACATCCTCAACATGGGGGCAACGGCATGATGGCCTACCTTAATTATGGAGGAGGCCAAATAAAAGATGTTGAAACATCTAAATAAAAGGTACCAACAACAGAACTTTTGAACATTTACTGATTAATGTTTTTTTTTTCCATTTTAGGTGATACCTCTCCACCAGTAGGGCAACAGAAGTAACCTTATTCTTATCTTGCCTTAATCATTGGTGATAGACCAACATTTCCAGATTTTGCTTTACCGCTGATGATGTAGCAGTTTAGACATTTTGAAGATATCGTTTCTGTTGATGGTGCAACAGATCCAAACCTTCTTCTAGATCTCGCTTTGCCGTTGATGGTGTAACAGATCAATATTTTCTAAATTTTGCTTCTCCGTTGATGGTGCAACAGATCAAATTTTTGTCAAGGTCTCGTTTCTTCGTTGATGGTACAACTAGACCGATTTGTTTCTTCAGATCTTGTATCCTCATTATAGTTATAGGTCAAAAAATTGAAAAAATAAAAAAATTGAAAAAAAATCTAAAAAATAGAGTCAACAAAGTTAAGGAAAAGTCAAAAAATTAGAAAATAAAAAATAGTGAGGCTAGTTTATGTTATTTGATGGTGTAGATAGGTCCAAATTGCTATCATTCGACGATATTGCTCATCCATTGATGGTATAGTAAGATCCGAGTTGCTGTTATTTGATCTAGCCCTTTCGTTGATGGTGAGGCTAGTTTCAAGTTGCCAAATTATCCGATCATGTCCCTCCGTTGATGGTGTGGCCGGGATCCAAGTTGCTGAAATCCCATCCTGCTCATCTGTTGATGGTGTAGTAGGGTTCACGTTGGTGTTCTGTTTCTCCGTTGACGGCGTCGTAGAATCCAAATTACCATCTAATCTTGTCCCTCCGTCGATGGTGTGGCTGAGGTCCAAGTTGCTGAAATCCAATCCTACTCCTCTGTTGATGGTGTAGTAGGGTTCAAGTTGATGATCTACTTCTCCGTTGATGGTGAGGTATAATTCAAATTATCGTCCAATCTTGTCCATCCGTTGATGGTGTGGCTGGGTCCAAGTTTCCGCTATTCAATCCTGATTCTCTGTTGATAGTGTAGTAGGGTTTCAGTTAGCGTTCTGCTTCTCCGTTGATGGTGTAGTGGAATACAAATTGTTATCTGTTCTCTTCCATTCGTTAATGGTGTGGATGGGTCCAAGTTATTATCATTCGATCTTACCCCTCCGTTGATGGTGTAGTAGGGTCCAAGATGTTATTATTCGATCTTATCCCTCATTTAATAGTGTGGTTAGATCCAAATTTATTGCCTTTCAAATTTTCGTTATTAATGTTGTAGCTAAAAATTCAAAAAATAAAATCAAAAAAATAAAAAAAGGAAGAAAAAAAAAGAAAAATTAAAAAAAAATTAAAAAAAATAAAAAATCAAAATAAAAAATTCAAAAAGAAAAAAAAGAAATTAAAAAAAATCAAGTTGTTATTATTTTCCGATCCTGCTTTTCCGTTGATAGTGTAGTAGGATTCCAGTTGAGGTTCTACTTCTCCGTTGATGGCCAGGTAGAATCCAAATTATCATATGATCTTGTCCCTCTGGTGATGGTGTAGCTGGGTCTAAGTTGATGTTCTGCTTCTCCGTTGATGGTGAGGTAGAATCTAAATTATCATTCGATCTTGCTCCTCCGTTGATGGTGTAGTAAGATCTAAGTTGCTGTTATTCGATCTAGCCCTTCCGTTGATGGTAAGGTTATTTCCAAGTTGCTAAAATCCAATCCTGCTCCTCCGTTGATGGTGTAGTAGGGTTCAAGTTGGTGTTCTGCTCCTCAATTGATGGCGTCGTAGAATTCAAATTACCATCTGATCTTGTCCTTCCGTTGATGGTGTGGCTGGGGTCCAAAATGTTGAAATCCAGTCATGCTCCTCTGTTGATGGCGTAGTAGGATTCATATTTGTGTCATCCGATTCTGCTTCTCCGTTGATGGTCTAGTGGAATCCAAGTTGTCGTTATTCGATCTAGCCCTTTCGTTGATGGTAAGGCTAATTCCAAGTTGCTGAAATCCAATCATACTCCTCCGTTGATGGTGTAGTGGGATTCATGTTGTTGTTATCCGATTTTGCTTCTCTGTTGATGGTCTAGTGGAGTCCAAGTGCTAACATTTGATCTTATCTCTCCGTTGATGGTGTAGATAGATCTAACTTGATTAACTTTCGGTTCTGCCTCTTCATCGGTGCTGTAGTAGAACCAAATTTGCCAAATTATGATCATGTATTTTTGACAGAGTCGTAGCTTGATCGCAAAGAAACCAATCATCCGATCTCGCCTCTTGGTCAGAGTCGTAGCTTGGTCAAATATAACTTTCGGTTCTTCCTCTTCGTCGGTGTTGTAGCTGAACCTAATTTATTAACTTTCAGTCATGTCTCTTCGTCGGTGTCGTAGATGGATCAATACTACTAACTTTAGACCTTACCTCTTCGCCGGTGTTGTAGCTTGGTCAAAATTTACTAACTTTCAAGTTTTATCAATGTTGTATTTAAAAAAAATAAAAAAAGAAAAGAAAAAAAAGTTTTCAATTTTTTGATACCACCTCTTTGTCAAAGTTGTACCTGGATCAGACATTGGAACTTTTATCTATTAATCCTGCATCTCCGTTAGTGTTACAGCTGGATCAAATTTTGCAGACCCTGCATCTTCGTCGGCGTTGCAGCTGGGTAGAATTTTCTTTAGGTATTAGCTCATCATCAATAGTATAGCAAGTTGCTCTCATTTTACTTCCCCAACAGACAACCCCTTATTATGAAGATTTTGCTTCCCCAAGAGTGACAAGGTGGATTAATCAAGCCAAGAAAGAAGACCTGCGTCAAAGAGAAAAAAGATCTATCGAAGAATGAAGACATACGTCTAGAGGGGATGACCAGCCAGACCCGATGAAATAGGTCATTTTTAGTCTTTGCTTCATTGCTGTTACACAACAACGAGCAAAGAGGGGCAGTTGTATGAACCCTTTTCATCTGGGACTAAGCCCAAGACTTAAAACCAATACCATAACCCGAGCCCATTACAATAACCATACAAACCCAAACCCATGATCCGACCCGGATTTAGAGATTTGACCTGAATCGAAAAATAAACCCTAATTTTAGAACCCTTAGCCTAACTTAACATCCAGCCGCCGCAGTTCCCGCCACTGGTAACCACCCGAAACCCTAAATTAAACATAATCACCAAATTAATTTGACCCTAAAATGAACCCTAAATCAAATCCAACCAAAACCATAAATTAAAATAACCAAACCCTAAACCTAGTCTGCCTACCCTAACCCGACACCACCCATGCCCCTAACTTCACCAACTCGACCGGCAATCCCCCTAAATCCGGCCACATACCTGCAGCAAATAAAATAAAATGGGTAGTTAGTTTTATATTGTAAAAAATATGTGTTATAATCCCATGAAATCAGATCTGGAAGGGGAAATTTAGAGTTCTTTCATTCGAAAAACAGGACTCTAAATTTAGAGTTCTTTCATTCGAAAAAGAAATCCAGTTCGAAACTTGTAACAAAATTCGAAATCAAAACAAAAAATTTCAGATCTTATTCTCTTCTATTTTACAAATCCGAACCAAAATCATATTGGAACAAAAGGTTTTTTTAGTTTGAAAAAAAAAACAAGATTTTATTTGTTTTTAGTTCGAATCGGAAATCAAACAAAAAATGGGAAATTCGAAGCTTACCTCCTGTTGCCGTTCATTGCTCCGCCGCTGTGAGGCCACCGTGCTGATGATCGGTCCGTCGAGAGCAGGAAGAGTGGCCGCCGCTTTGGTGAAAAAGAAGAGCGAATGAGGGTTGAAGAAATTTTAGGGTTTTTTTATTATCTGTTTCGAAATAAAAAAATTAACCCAGCTTAATGTTTTAATCCGATAAACATGAAACGACGTCGTTTCGCCAGCCTTGACCCACGCATTGACCCTAACCCCGCGTACTTTTTAATGGGCAAATTACCTAGTTCGTCCATCTCTTGTTCCCCACTTTAATTTTGTCCAGGGAACAATTGCATGTTTGGTCCCTGTGGTTTAATTTCATTTTATTTTTGTTTGTTTTTGCCTCTTTATTTTCATTTTTTTCAATCCGGTCCTTTTCCAGATTTTACTTATTTTGTAATTATTTTAATTCATGCTCTTTATTTCTGTTTATATATATATTTAGCAGTATGGAGGTGTTAATCATTCCTCATCCGTAACCGATTCTCGCACCGAAATTATTTTGAATCTCTAATTTTTTTAGTGTCCGGTCTATTATTTTTAAAATGATCGATAAGGACTCCACATTTTTAATTTTCAAAACCGGGCGGGGTTTTCAAACAAAAGAAAAATAAACCCAATCTCGAACACAAAAAGAGCGTCGGACGAATTCAGATGATTACATATATAATTGTGTATTATTCGTAATCTTTGCCAATTTCGCTATGTGAGTTGTAGTTTTTTCTATCCAGTTCGAGTTAAGTGCAGTATGAATCCAATTTAGACCCACATTCTAAACCTGTCTTCAAGTTTTTAAGTATTTCAATTTATTCACTAAATTATGGCACCAAATTTAATTTGGTCTAAAACTTTTAAATATTCCAACTTCATCCCTACGCTATAATAACTCTCATTCTAATAACATTTCAATTTTACCCACAAATTATCATTTATCATATCATAATATTACATAATACACATCAATGCACATGACATTAAACAATTTAACGCTTTAATTAACATTAGATATGATTAGCATATGGTAATAATTTGAGAATAAAATTAAAACAGAGGTTTGGGAAACTATTTAGAATTGAGAATCATCGTTTGATCTTGAAATGTTCAAAAGTTTTACTGCTTAAACATGACCTATAAATATTTAAAAGCATATAAAAATGTAGTCGGAACCAAATAAATAGATATAAACGAAAGATTCAATGAAATTAAATAAAATATGGTTCCCAGCAATCCAGTAAATAAAAAACTTTAGAAGATACGCAAAAACAAACCATGTTCTAGCAAGTATTAAAAAACCCCATCTAAAGGCATAGCATAATATAGAAGTTCCAAACTAATATAGCTCAGTGTTGATAAAGGGTCTAGCAAATTCTCGGGCAGGATACCATACCCAAATTCCAGTCATTTTAGACTCAGGAAACAAGGTTGTCATTCAGCGATAATGAAGCCAATTGGTCAGATGGACTGTTGGCCTGTTGCTGAGCAGCAACACTCCTCAATACCTCCATGGCCTCAGCCACTTTAGCCTTCAAAGCTTCTGGTGATTCAAGGAGATGCAAAACCTCTGTTTGGTCCATCTCGAGAAGCATGCCTGTAACTTTGGCTGCCGAATCAGACTCCAGCCTTTCCACCAGGGGGTATAAGCTTTCTCCGAGCATCTGGTCAACAGTTGCAATGAAAATATAGAGATCTCAAAGCAAAATGCACCAAAATATAAACCCACCAAATGTAAAAGATATCAACAAATGGACTTACCGTCCTTTGCTGCTCAGGTGTTGCATTAGCAAGAGCAGTAGCCAATGCTGGTACTGCCATAGGTTGCCCAATACCAGCATTGCGCAATGGCATGCCACCCATGTCATATGGAGCAGAGAGCATGCCTCCAGGAACATTTGATATTGGAACTTCAGGCATCATACGACCTGGGGGATAGCGATAGACACGTCCCCTGGGCAGCATCTGGAACAAGGATGATGAATTAGTACAAAAACTACAGCCAAAGCATAAGAATAAAATGTAGGTTCCAACACATATGCATACAGCTTACCTGCTGTTGCACCAATGGCACTGGTTGCTGAGACTGTTGCACCGGACCTGCTCCACGCCGTCCCCCTGGTCGCTGACCCTGCTGACCTTGCTGTACCATGGGAACAAAGAAATTTGGCACGGGAGGGGCACCAGGCCTCATACCAGGAACCAGTTGTTGCTGATAACCAAAACCAGCCTAGAATTGATGACATAAGAAAATAAGCATATCCATATTTCAGATGTTCCCAACAAAATAAAACCTTCAAAACAGTAAGTGTGCCAACTTACAAAGAAGGACAAAGAGTAAAAACATATATGTCAAGGCCAAGCATGTAAAATTAAGAGGATGAACAGAGTAAAGATATATTACTTGTGGAGGAATCATAGCCGGAGGTGCTTGCCCATATAAAAACTGCTGGCCAAGACCTGGAGCACCGGAAGGAAACATTGGAATACGAGGAGAGACAGGGGACATACCAAGTGGCCTCATTTGAGAAAACTGAGCCTGAACAAAATGAAGGAGATAAATGGGATAAAACTAACTGAAATACACAATGATCCATGGAACTAATAGAACAGATTACTAGGATGGGTTCGGGATTATGTTCAAATTTTCCAAGATTTATATATATTTGGAGAGCCCTTCGATGATTATATCTCATACCAACATCCGAACATGCATCAGAAAGAAGTTGAACAAGGATGCTAAAGCAAAAATGAAGAGATAGAACTATATAAATTACAAACAGTGATAACACTAGATAAAGAGAACTATGCAAAACAATGGTATTACCTATAGCCTTGCAAACAATTAAGAGACTATGCAATACAATGATAACACTAGAAAAGAACTCGTTGGCCATAAAATAAGCCATAATGGTATTACCTGTAGCGTTGCTCTTCTCTCTTCTTTCCTCTGCGCAAGTGCAACATAAAGTGGTTTGCTAGCAACCATTTTACCATTCATCTCAGCAAGCTGTACATGCATAACAAATTTACTAACTAGATTATGGCCACATATTTAGATAATCACCCAAAGGAGAAAAAAGCAAACTCAAACTTACAGCACGAGATGCTTCTTCAGGGATTGAAAAGGCCACAAACCCAGAGCCCTTACTAATGCCGCTAGGATCACGCATAACCTACAAAGTTTTCAAGGGAAAAGCTAACTTTAATATTAAGTGAACAAGAAGACAGTAGGTAGCGTCAGCAGTAAACCAAGCAAGCATCATTTCACAAACCTTGCACGAAGTAATGGTTCCAAACTCTGAAAACAGTTCCGTCAGCGCCTCATCACCGATACTGTCATCTAAGTTTTTAATGTATAAATTCAAACCCTGAAATTTATCAGCAGCTTCCTTTAAAGTCTGCTCATATTGGGCCTTTCGCTCATTCTCTCTTTCAGACTTCTTCAAGGCTTTCCCAACATACCACTCTTTTTCTTCAAACTTCTTTCCATTAAGAGCTTCAACAGCTTTAGCAGCAGCAGCAGCATTTTCAAAATTGACAAATCCAAAACCCTTTGACTTCCCATCTGCGTCCCTCATTACTACAGCACTAGTAATTTCACCATGTTCACCAAAAATTGTTTTCAAGTCTTCATCAGTTGTATACTCAGAAAGATTTTTCACATAAACATTATTGAATTTGGTCTTATCCAAAGAAGTGTCTCTTTCCTGCTTACGAAGAAAAGGTCCAACATAGACCTGCTTGTCATTAATCAACATGCCATTTAATTTATCAATAGCATTTTGAGCAGATTCTTCATTTTCAAATTGCACAAAACCATAGCCTTTAGACTGGCCAAGACCATCAGTGGCTATCTTGCAAGAAAGGATGTTGCCAAATGAAGAAAACGTATCGTGTAATGCTTTGTGGTCAATAGACTTGTCCAAGTTCTGTAGTTGAAACAAAAATCAAAGGAGTAGGTAAATATTGGCAGCCAAATATACCACAAGGGGAAAACATGCTTGCAAGTGAATGATTACAACAAATAGAAAATTTTGATTTTTGAGAAAGATATTTTGCATATATGTATGCATTTGCATGAATATTGAGCATGCTTGGGCAGAGATTTGAACGAGTAGGAACAAAGGTACTTAATGGCCTAATAAGTTCCAATCAAAATTGACTATTGTCAAGAGAGGAAGATAGCCATGGGAAAAAGAAAGGGTGAGATATAAATTCAGCGAGGCTGAAAAAGGCTTAATACCTTGATAAATATGTTTGCAGCACCGCTCTTACGAAGACTAGGGTCTCGTTGAGAATACATGATGCGAATGGGCTTGTTGTTCAGTGGAGTGAAATTCAGTAGTTCCAATGCCCTAGCCGCTGTAGACAGCAATAATAACAAAAGGGATATACTGATTACAAAAGGCAACATTAATTAATTGCACAATTCAAATGAATGCTTTCATTCTCCCAAATCATAATTATTTAAAACATGAACATCAAAGAAATGAATCATAAAGCTTAATATTTTAAGTTGATTTCTAACATTGAAGATCAACCCAGTCTTGGAAAGATAATAGGAGAAACATTGGTAAAGTTGCGTCAAATAATTAGCAAATCTAAAGAATAAAAAAAGAAAAGTCTAAAGCAAAACACACGAATTGAAAAGATGTGTCATTAATTTTCAAAGATGCATTCTTATATTCAAGAAAATATATTACGATATCTACACTTTAAGAACACAATGCGAATTAACTATCAACAGAACAAAATTTACGGAATTACTGTAATACACTTCCACTTTGCAATTAACTTGGATTAAAATTAACTAACTTGAATTATACACCAATTGAAGTTCTTCCAATAAAATCTACACATATCTCAAAAATTTTCAAATCACCACGAACAAATTTACGGAAAATAAATAATATAAATCCACAATCCTAATGAATTTATTGTCAAGCAAACCAACAGCTTGGAATTACTAAATTATTAAAAAGAGAATAAATTTTTAAATCAAAGTAGAAGCCTAACCATCACGAGGATTGTTATAGTTAACATAGCCATAGCCGAGAGAGCGGCCAGTAGACAAGTCCCGACAAACTCTTACTGAAGCGACCTGAGCCACCTGGCTAAACGTTTGGAAAAGCTGCTCATCGGTAACGGTAGCATCAAGATCCCCAACATAGAGCGATGTCAGCATAAACTGCGGTCCCCCTGTTACGGGAGCAACGCCGTTCGGTCCGGAAACCGTAGACTGATACTGAACCTGAATATGTGCCATTAAAAAACTGTAGCCCTAGCTCTCCTAAATCGTTCTCCTTTTTTCTTCTTTTTTTTCAGTCCCTCCCTTTGTTATTCAATCAAAAACTATTGAGGAAAATATAAAAACAGATTCTAAATCTAAATTAAAAGAGAGATATTTTTTGGTGTTTCGGATGAAAGAGAAGAGGGAGGCGTAAAAAGGGGATAAAATCGTCAGAAATCCGGAGATGAACGGAACGATAGATGACGACGAAGAAGAAAAGAGGAGATTATGATTCTCTATTTTTTTGGATTTTTTATGTGACAAAATCGGGAGGGCAGAACGAACTGCGCCGCACCGGAAAAGAAGCAACTGTGTAGCTTTTATAGGTATGAAGGTTTTGAAGAAACCCTACTTTGTTTCGGTAAGTTAATATTTACCGTTGGATCCTTTGACGCTATAAAAAATTAAGGGCCTGATTATTGTGGCAAAAAATTTACGGATAGTAAATTTTGGGAAAACTACATGGGTGGTCACACAACTATTACATTCTTTTTATTTTGGTCATTCAATTAATTTTTCGTCAAAATGATCCCTCTTGTTAGATACCTTTCTTGTTTTGATACTCAACCGTTAAAAACTTAACGGAATCACTGACGTGAATTTTTTTCATATTTTTAAATATTATTGTAACACTCTGATCTAGTCCTGAATCCAGAGCATCACGTTTGGGTCACCCAAAACCGACCCATCAAATTTTCCCATTCAAAATCACGAGTTGGCAAATCTCGAGAACGGTTCAATTCCATAAATTCCACATAGATAATAAGATTTAAAATGGGTTTACAAAATATAAGTTCCAAATAAAATACATCGTTTGACCAAATAACAGTAAATCAAAATAAAGACACAGACTAGATTGTGGTAAGGTCCTATGAATACAATCAGTCCAAACTAAACATCAAGTATTGTACTCTGAACTGACTCGGTGCTGGGAAATCCTCCTCGATGTGATCCTCCAAAAGCAACATGTCAACCTACGCACAGAAAAACCATAATTCCGCACGCTAAGCTAACAAACCTCAGTGGTAATTTCTACTCTACCGCAATTCATGAATATCATAAAACAAGCATGCATGATAAATATAATCAAGAGTGCACATAAAAGGCTTCTCAACGTCCAATGATCATCTTCTAGCCTATCATAGCTAGAGCTTACAAGTATCTCAAGATACCACTATTATATAAGAAGTCTACCAAGGCATCACAGGCTTACCATAATCGAGGCCACTCCGTCCGTCGAGTTACGTCCCATACCTTGATCACATAGCCCAAGGGTTATCTAGCCCATACTCGAGATCACACAGCTCATCGAGTTACTCGAGCTCACACAGCCAGTCGAGTAACAACCCTACCCTAATCACGTAGCCCAATAGTAAAATAGCCAACATTTATTATCCATACAACAACGTAAATAACATACATTCCCTAATGGCCAACGAAGCCCTACTATTTTTCCCGTGCTCACACAGCCGTCGGGTTACCCGTGATCACATAGCTGTCGGGTTAGGATCATATCCGGATCACTATAGCCACAGATACGTCCTAGACATACTTGGATCACAATAGCCACAAGCAGTTTTTCTGAGATCACACAGCCGAACAGATTACTCGAGATCACATAGCCCTTCGAGTTACTCGAGCTCACACAGCCCTCGAGTTGTATTTCCGTATCCTGGTCACATAGCCCAATGATAGGTTTCGGACAGCATCTAGATCACACAGCCCATGGATACGTCAGATGTACTCGATCACATAGCCTGGAGTACCCATCCCCTTATTTAAGTGCCCTTGCACTGACTATAGAACATCCGGATTCCTAACCAAGACACATATGATAACACATGCTCCCCTGAGCATCAATATATCTCTCTGATAGATAAAAGGCATTCAGCCAACCATTACCAATGCCCCAAGGCGTGACTCGTTGATACAATAATTAATATAACTATTAGGATTCATACTCATCTTTCTCTTATTTCATTATTCACAGCAACTCGCCTACCTAGGCGTCCCTTCAGCACATAACAAGGACCTCAAGCTACCACGTAGCATTAACCGATCCACCACAGATCTCTATGGATTGCTAGACCAAGCAATTACCCAACTATTACCAAACCATTAGCGATTAATCCACGTACGGTTTATTAATCTTGATTTCTCAGTTTTAGAGTTTGTTTTATACCTTCAGGGACCCACCGTACACTCCACTTCTACACGGCACGATTTTGACAAAGCACTTGGCAACGACACCCAATTGGTCGCTTGCACAAGTGTGCCTCCCGCAAAGAGTTCGTTAAGTACCATACTACAGAACGATGGACACTAACAACGAACTCAACCCTACCTTATCGCGGTTCTAGACCACAATCAACCGGTAAGATTGCCCACTCACCGAGGGTACTTCCATACCCTCAAAACACCCACAACACTAAGACTAGGAACTTTTAACCATCATGTCTACAACGCAAGCTAAGAACACCTTGCAACCCATAGAACTTTACTTGAGCTAGCACTACGGAGCACAACGTCCACCTTAAAGAGGTCAAGATCCTACACAACCAACACTAACAACTAGTTTCAAGAATTCTAAAACTTCATAACTTCTCACTCACATATGACGGCACACACGCACTCTCGACAACCATCTACGATAAAACATTATCTAGCAAATGATACAATTATAACTGCAATCTAAAGCAACAACAAACCCGAGATTTACCAAGATACGCATTCATAAGAACCAACCCATTACACAACCAAAGAGCTAATGACCATTACAACAACTTGAACCAACACAAAACTTAATTACCTAGCACATCATCGATTGCAACACTGTCATCTCTAACCTGAGCAGCAGGCTGTCTAGCAACGCCTCGCACGCCAACCCTAGCGGTGGATCACACAGGACCTCAACCTCGGTAACCTGACGGCGCCCTAGCTCCGCCTCTAACAAAACTCTGATCATGCTGGGAAGCAGCCAACCTCTGAGATTTAACCGGTACATCCTCATCCATAACTGGGCAATCCTTTGCCATATGCCATGGTGCCCGACACCTATAGCAAACCCTCCGAAGCAAAGAACATACTCTAGGGTGATGTCGGCCACAATGCTCGCATGCTGGTGGAAGCGATGTTCTAATAGAACCATCAGTACTCCTTTTTGGAGTAGAAACCAAAGATCCTCTACCAACCCT
This sequence comes from Hibiscus mutabilis, assembly GCA_019671005.1. Classification (NCBI taxonomy): domain Eukaryota; kingdom Viridiplantae; phylum Streptophyta; class Magnoliopsida; order Malvales; family Malvaceae; genus Hibiscus; species Hibiscus mutabilis. The sequence goes on along the minus strand of CM033748.1, from coordinate 8,650,114 downwards.
CAATCTAAATCCTGAGCTGACTCTTAGTAACTTTAAAAAAATATATGGAGAAAAAAGAAAATAATAAATAATATTTAAAAATTTATGTAAACAATTTCGTTAAATTTTTAACGGTGAGGGACCAAAACAGAAAAAGTATCTAATAGAAGGGACGATTTTGACAAAAAATTAATTGGGTGATCAAAATAAGAAAATGATAATAGTTGGGTGACCACCCATGTAATTTTCCATAAAATTTTCAGGATTTGATTTTTTTTGGCCAAGACAGGATTTGAACTTGGGAGTTCTGCCTAAAAGGTAACTTTAATAATTATTGAAGTCTATTTTTTAAAAGTTTACACTAACTTTTAAAAATGTTAATTTATGGGAAAATTAAAAAAAAAGTTGAGAAAAAATCCGAATCTAATAATATTATATATAATAATTTAATAATATTATATTAATTATTAAATATATTAATAGTTTATACATATTATTTATTAAAAGAGAAGCTTTCGTGTCTTAGCTGCATTTCGCAATGCTTACCCTTTAGGTTCCACTCTTTCCCTGTAACTATAACAAAAACCAAATTATTAGATCGAAATGGATATGGGCTGACCTAAGAAACGGCCGAACATTCTATCTAAGTCCATTTTAACAAGGCTTCTATATGCATATACATTAACTTAAGATCTGGTCTGTAAGATTTCAGCATTGGGCCTATTGCTTCATTTGGGCTCCTAAACTCTTCCGTTTTCAATGATCGGAACATCCCTTGCGAATTCCGATGGCACAAATTGGATCGGGAGTTTTGTCACAGTATTAAATTTGGATTAGTCAATTAATGAATTAGATGTTGATCGATATACCAAACATAAATTAGGTAGTGTAACTCTTTAGACTACTTGGCTAACCCACTGCTGGATCTCACTTGAGCTTGTTTTATTGATGTTCTAGGATATAATTACGTTAATCTTAATATCTTATTTCTCAGTCGGGCTTGTATTATATGTTTCCAGTGTGCGATGTTACTTCCTTGCATCAGTTGATGGGTAAACTTGTCCTCTTGTACATTCCAGCAGGAATGAGCATTTCTCTGAAAATATAGAGCTGAACTCCCTGTCCTCAATATATAGATTAATCACAAGTAAGCCTATGGATCTTGAAAGCCAAACAAAAACCTTTTCATTCTTTTCGGGGTGTCCATGTTGCATCTGAAGGTATTTTCCTTCCGAGCAGTATAACATTAGAATCAGAAAGAAGATAGATCATGCATCTTAGTTTATTATTTCAAGGACACCCACCATCGCCCATCGGTCCACTTTTGTTTTTCTCACTTTTGAAAATAATAAAACCCTAGATTCAAGGGGGGAGGCATGGGGTAGCTTAGGGGTACGTGGACTTCAATGTCCATGGAGGACTGCTTTTAACCTAAAAGCTTCCTATCAACGAGTTTCTTCATCCCCAGTAGTCAAAGTGATCACAAACCCAAAAAGAAAACACCAGCTAGAAGAAAGATCGAATAAAGAGTGACATAAATCTTCTTTGGTTTGAAGTCAGGAATAATTCAGCAGTAGAGTTAAGGCGAGACAACTTTGTCTTTCTTCTTACCCGAAACGAAAGATGAAAGAAAAAGCTAGCACATTTCATCATCATCTTCAAAGCATATTATAATGGGAAAGAAGTTCTGGTTTTCTAGCAGTTTTTATTTTTGGTCTTTTGGGGAATTGGGTGTCCGTTTCTTTTCTCTACTTTCAACCCCCCTTCATCTGCCTTCTGGGTGCAAGGGGAATAGCTCCAGTGTTCTGTTTTCCTCCTCTTTACATGGCCATCTGCTTTCTTCTTCCAAGTACTCAAACGACCGGCTCTTGCACTTCCTCTTATATGGACTATCCTCATCTGATCTTTCCATTATTTCCACCTATAATTACAAATTGCATGATTATTTGCTAAACTTTATGTTTACAAAGGAAAGCAATATAATGAAGCCAAGGGAGTTACGTACCCTAGTATCCAAACTTATGCTCGTAATAGGAGGTGAGTTTCTCGCACAATGGCCAAGGCCAAGGCTGATGCGCTTCATCTTTTGTCTCTCGCGTGCTTTGTGGTTTTGAAACCAATAGAAAACGTTCTTGCCTTCGATCTCGCCGTACTTTCTTAGCTGCCCAGTGATTTGTTCTATATGTTGTGCATTTGGAGTTCGCATCCCTCCTCTATACAGCATCTCCAAAATCCCTATCTGTTCTTGCGTTGGATTCCACCGCGTACCTCCGGGGTGTGTTTCCACCTACATGATAAAGTTTCTGGTTCATAAAACTTCTTTCCGAATCCAGAAATCTTTACTTGATCAAGTTTTCATTAACAACTTCAACTAATAAATTACGTCACATCTTAATAGAAAAAGAAACTTTCTGGTCAGAGGGATAAGAAATAAGAATGAATGTAGAGGGGCAATTAATTAGTAAAGGGGGTAACCTGAGGAGAATGGCGATTGTGTTCAGAGGGGGCAAGCTTTGTAGGGCCACTTTCTGGTCTAATGAAGCTCTTGAGGTCGAAAGAGGAGACGGTATCGGTGGAGGAGGGGTGGTGCAGCTTGGGAGCAAGAGGGCGTAAGCGCTTACAGCGAAGGGGAAGAGATGGTTCGTGCTCCCAGAATCCACGTGCCAACTGATGCAGCTTCATGTTTCCCATGGTGAAGGAATGAATGACGGAGAATGGTGAATTATATAGAAGACTGAAAGGAATCCCAATAATGATGATAATGAGAAAGAAGACAAGTGGGAGATGAGGTGGTGCTCTGAAGAGCTAAGACCAAATGATGAGGTGAGGTTGACTTATGATTTCCCTCATTTTAAAAAAACAAAAGAAAGTGCTGAAATAGGTGAATAAAGAGCGTGTGGGTTGGCCTTGCCCACTCTATTCCATCATTTTTCTTCTTGCTTTTCGGTGCCCTTTGTTTTTTTGTTTTTCTTCCTCTTCTCTCCCAAACTCTATTTTTGTAGCAAAAGATTCCTGCAATCCCAAAACTTGCAAATGGAACACTTTCTTTACTTTCCAAGATACGGATATGATGAGACACAAAGAAAGAGAAAGGGGTGAAGGCCGTCCTCTATCTATTCCTTTCCCATGTATAGAATGTTGAAAAAACCAAACCAAACCAAACACACTCTACTTTGGGAACTGTTGCTCTCATTTTCCCAAATTCAATATTCTAATCTCCAAATACCAACAAACCCCACTTCTCTGTTTTTTGGTGTGTGTATTGTTTTGGGCAAAGTCTCTTGGGTCTAGTACCTGCCATGCAACATGCACTTCTTGGTACATTAAATAAATCTGAATGCATGTATAATTTATAAATTATTTCACACTAGAGTGTACTCTACGTTTTATAAAATTGGATTAAATCTTAAAGTTTGGTGATTACATTAACACATTCTTGAGGATCTAGTTTAGGACCTTAAAGTATCAAAGATCCTCTCACTGTTATCAAAATTTTTAAAGGCCAAAATATGGTTTAACCTCTCTACTATCCACAGATTTGGATTTTAGTTCTTATATTTTAATATAGCATAATTCGATCCATTTACTTTAATTATGTCATTGGTTGTCCAAATAGTTAATAGCGCTAATTATTTTGGTTGAAATAGTGTTGTATGTTTTTTTTAAATACACTCTAAACTCCTTATGGTAACATGGATTTTCCTTGATTTAGAAATCGTGTTTTAAGAAAAAAATGCATGTCAAAGTTTTAACTCGAATGGTTAATGGGTTATTTACTCAAACCGTATAAACTAAAATTTATAATGCTTATCAAAATTAGAGGTTAGAAGTTTTGTTTAGAGACTATGGTTTATGTGTTTATGTTGGATGATTTAGAATTTAAGATTTAGGGTTAGAGTTTAAGGTTTAGAATTTAAAGTGTTAGGATTAAAGTTTTAAGTTTTTAAAGAAAGATTGTGTAAAAAAACTATAGGGTTGTGTATCAAAATATAATCCATTTTTAACATAAACTATTAATTTTTTTAATATTTTAAAAATGAAAAAAACTTTGATACACAAGCCGTGTAAACTTTAGTTTACACGTGCCTTTTAGTTTTAGGGGTTAGGGTTTTAGTTTAGGATTTAAAGTTTAGGGGTTTAGGTTGTAGGGTTTAAAATTTAAGGTTAGTATTTAGAATTTAGGGTTTAGAGTGTGTGGTTTAGTTTTTTAGGGTTAGGATTAAGAATTTATGATTTGAGTTTTTATAGTGTAAATACACGGACTTGTATAAAATTAATTTTACACAGCCTGTGTATCAAAGTTTTACCCTTTAAAAATACTTCCTAAAATTATTTTACTAAGATGCACTCTGGTTTTTTAGTAATAGTCATTGGTTTTTTTACACGTATAAATCAGAGTGTGGTAAATAATAATTGCATGTTCCACTTTGTATGATGAGGTTTTAACAAAGAACTAGATTTTATGACCACAGTCACGAAAGGTACTTTGGAAAGCAATTGATAGGGTCCAGCACGTGTGACTCCTACCACACATGTGCTTCAATCATATATGCTAACATTTTTCACGGGTATGCATAGTTTTATAATAAATTTAAAAGCTAGTAGTTGTTGTTTCAGTTAGTGGTGGCAAAATGAGTTTGAATTAAAAAAATATAATCGTTTGATTCGAATTTAGAAAGACTCAAAACTTAAAGCATTTGAATTTAAAAGGTTCAAATTTGAAAATATTTGAATAAGAAAATAATTGAATTGAAAAAACTAAAAATCTGAGACTGATTTAAATTGATTTTAATGTTAAAAATAACAAAATCTTGTTATAATTAAATATTTTTATACAAAATATAAATATTAGTTTAATTATATTATTTTAATAAGTTAATTACATAGTTTTTGATTAAATTTGACAAGTGTCCCTATAATTTTTTAATTAAATTTGATAAGTATATATCACTACACTGATTATGTGGCTGAAAAATACTCCCTCTGTCCCATTTATTTTGTCCATTGTTGACTTTTCACACAGTTTTAGGAAGAAAAAAATTGTGTAAAAAAATATGATGTTAAATAATTAAAACGACAATTTTATCCTTCAAAAGTTGAATTTTATTTTGTTGAGAAACTAAAAAAAGGGTATAAAGGAAAATGTACCTTATAAAAGTTGTTGATTTTTTCAATTAGACGTTTTAAGTGAGACAATTTCAAAACACAAAAGTGACATATTGAGTGGGACAGGGGAGTAAGAGTTTAGACCAATAATGTTATCCCTTAATAAGTGTATACTTCACTATAATTTTCTAGGTAATGTTAGAAAAGAAAGATCAAATATTAAAATATATGTTATCTGGGTTCATACGTGTTGAACATTATACATTTGACATGAAAATGTTTAAAAAAAAAGCATATATTTAAAGAAAGATACGCGTGTAATATATGTGTCTGAAAACATATTAGAGAGAGAGAAAAAAAAAAACAAGGTTAACTTTAGTGGGAAAGCAAGAATAATAATAACTGGAACGGAAATGTCATATTCGTGAAATAAATAAGAGCCAAAACTTGTAAATGTGAAATGTATCCCAAACTTCTAAAAAACGCTGTATTGCAGTTGTGTGTACACCCACCGAGTACTGACTACTGCCATAGGTATCCCTTGTATAATCAGATACATATAGGACTCAACATGTGAGATTTTGTTGCCGGGCGCAGATTTAGCCTTTCTCTCCCGACCCTGGACTTGGCCATGCACTGCCAAGAGAATCCAGACATTGACAAACTTGCGAATTAACTAATTGAAAATCGTTGCATTTGCTAAACAGATCATTTTGATCTCATAACAAACTTGGAATTGAGTGATGCCGCTATGTGTGTACTTTATTTTATTTGATTTCTTCCCACTCTACTCTATAAACAACTTCCATTACAAATTTTCCCTTATACTAGGGTTTATACAGTTCAGCTCAATTTGATTCGTTTTCATATTAATTTTACGTTGTGATATTTTATACTTTATTTAAACCAAAAAAAATGGACATGAACCCTCTCGGCTCTCGTGGATCCGTCCTTACGTGTAAAAACATTAAAAATCAAGGGTAAAGAGAAGGAAAAGGTGGTTCAAGGATTTTACTAGTTAACGGTTTAGCTGTCAGATGAAAAGATGGTTGGTGAATATATCTGGCTGTTAATTGCTTGAAAAGAAAAAAAAGAATGGTCGGAAACGGAAAAGGTGATGGATTTCGAGGTTAATCACCATTGGGTGGGGATAATCATAGCAGTGTTGACATCTTTGTTAATGAGTTGAGCTCCACCATGCAATTTTTGGCCTCACGTAAGCTTCATCCCCACACCATCTCCTTCAATCACGACATGACTACTTTATAAGATTTTCTTTCTTTCTTTCTTTCTTTCTTTCCCTCCTCTAGTTACATAGGCCCCCATAATTCTGTTCCACAATTCTAAGTCACATGCATGTCATGTCAGGCTAATTACCTTACCATTTTATATTTTTTGTTTACAGTTCCTTCGTACAGTAAATACCATGGATAGACATTCGACGAAGTCGAGTTAAGTAAAAAAAAATTATGTTAGTTGAGTTGAAGATACATATCTTATAATTTAAAATTTATTTTAAATTTTTTGAGTCGAGTTATTCGAGTTTTTGTTCAAATTTAATTGTAAACATTTATAATGTTGTGGTATTAATTAGTTATAATTTAAACAGTTTTCTACAATCATTTACAATACATATATATATATTATTTATATTTTTTATATGTGATATATACATCAGGCATAATTGAAATACTCAACTGAACTCAAACTTAAAATTTGATCCACTGATTACTAAAAATTTTGAGTTATTCGAATTTTTATTTTTATAATTTAAACTTTATTTAAACTTTTTTGGATCTAGTCAAGTTTATGTAATTACAAGTTGAGTCAAGACGAATTAACTTTATAAAATTACGAATTGAGTCAAGACGATCAAGTTTACCCACACTAAATACTACTATATTTGTATGTAGATCTTTTATTATTTCATACTATATTTTATTTATTTACATTAAATATTAAAGTATTAAACCACTGATTTTGGTATTATAAAATAGTTGAATATCCATTGAGTTGGGAAATAATTATTATTTTATTTCAAAGGATAATAATATATTATAACGATATTTTTTCAGTTCTATAATTTTTTTAAATAAAACAATTAAATATTACTACCTAAAAGTAAAAAAAAAATCAAAACTTATAGATTTGTATTCAAATCATATAACATTTCGCTTGTATCCATTTGTTATTAGATTTTTACAAATATATTTTTTATACGAAATAGTTTCATTTACTTACATCTTGAGTGTGACAAAATCTAACATTAATGAAACGTTTCGTAATCACTTCATTTTTTATTAACAAAAAAATGAATTTTAAATTTGTATTTTTTTGATAAATTATATGTCCATTTTTTATGGTCCATGTTTAGGATTCGTGGCTCTCCCTCCTAACAATGTATTCTCGAAGGTTCGAACCCGATTCCACTCCTTGAGAGAGTAACATGTTTTGTAATTACACCCAACACTTGTTAATTTAAATTAATAGTGTATAGTTTTATAAATTCTCAATTAATTATTATGTTGTTATTTGATACAATATCAATAGAAAAAAAAAAGTAGTTTCACAAATGATGTTAAAGATAAATATTATTAAACTATTTTAAAAATTTAAAAATATTAGAAAAATTATGTCATTTTCATCATCTTATTGTCGGAAATTATTTTATCCACTAAAATATATCAATATATATATATATATATATATGTGCACAATGGTGAATTTGATGAGTGGTTATGTAGGGGGTATTATGCTAAAGTGATGGGAGAGAATGGTTCTGCCAAATAGCTTATATTTAAATATTTTTAACATATTTAAATATTTTGTATTTTTGTAATATATAATTTATAGCTTTTAAAATTTTAATATAATTCTAACATTAAATCTTATATTCTCTTGCGATAATAGTTTAATATATTATAATTTAATAATGATTTATAGGCAGGATAGATATTGGTAAAGGAAACTTTGAAAGGACAGTCAAAAATAAAGACGGGGGTGGGGAGATGAATAGTTGTTGCCGGAAGTTTATGAAGAATGGGTTTGTGTCGGGTTATTTTGGTGTGGGAATCGGAAATAGTAAAACGGGATTGATGAGTGGATCCCACACAGTGCAAGAAGCGGTGGGAATCATCATTAGAAAGACTTTGCCATCATTTGCACGTGTCTATGGACCCCATTCCAAAATCCCGTATCACCATAAAGTCGCTCACTGTTAGCTTTCCATGGAACTCAAACTCAGAACTCCTCTACAATATTAATTGCAAATTCATATTGTTTATTTTTATAGAAATCGTAATATCAACTCTCAAGCCTCATCCACATATAAATTATAACAAAAAAATAATTAAAGATAACAATTCATTTAAATTCAGTTAATTTATTTAATATATAAAAATATATTTTAATTATTATTTACATTTTATTTTACAAAATTTTAAGAGTTCAATACCTTTTGATTTTTATCTCGCAACTGTATCAGATATAATAATTAATTGTTTAGTGAATTTATGTTTACTTTTTTTTCTTCTAATTTTGGATTTTGAGTTACAGGTTAAATTAATTAAGAGTAGAAGTAGAAATGCAACTTTATTAATTGATGATTCTATTAATATCGTTCAATTAATTTAACAAAGACATTTATTTGTGTCATTTTTTTATTGATTGAATATAAATTGGTAACAAGCACAAATTGAGTTGTTTCGAATTGTTATAGCTTTGTAGGTATTATATATCACATTGCTTTATAAATTGAAAATTAGAAATTTCTGATTCATTAATGTGTTTTTATGACTAGCGTGAATGGTACGTATGTTTTGTATTGCACTCAATCCTCATGATATAGGGAAGCAAATGTTTGTATAAATTTGACCACGTCATGAATATGTTATATAAGTTCATCTTTGTAAGTTTTAACAAAAGACATTGTTTTTTTCTTTTTAAACAAACTTTAAATTATATACTATTAACATAGTGACAAATCCACCATATAGTCCGGGCGAACAAGTTATTTACACTATTCTTTTATAATTTACAAATGTTTGCATTGATAATTTATTTATACCGTGGTAAAATGAGCATTGTTAACTTATTTACACCTAATTATTTATGTTCGCAAACATATAATTGAACATGTTTGCTAATGTTAAATAAACTTGTTCGCAAACGTTAAACAAGTTCACAAATATTAAACGAACATGTTCGCGAAAGCTAAAAGAACTAAACTCGAATATACTAAATAATAAAATAAACCGAATTTTAACATGATTTTAATATATGTGTGTCCACCTTTAAAAATATTTTTAAATCTGACATTGTTTGTAGCTCACTGATCTCATGGGTTCGGGCTGATACTCAGATTGGGAAAGGAGGTTCAAAACGATACAAAGATACATATGGTTGTATTGTGATTTTGTTAGAAATACAATAACAAACCATTAACAATGCTAGAACGGGAAGCCATGCACTTCTGCAAATGACTTTTACATTATAGGCATGGTTTTGATTGGAAACCTTTTCTGAGCTTGGGAATTGATAGAAAGGGATGGATACTGTTTGTTTTAGTGACCCCGATTCTATGCTAAAGAAAGCTGAATGCATTATCATTGTTTAGATTGAAATCTATTCCTAACAAGAGATTTAGAGATGGAGAGGTATCTCTTTATACAAATAGAAATCCGGTTTCTTTTCGTTATTTTTATATATGCCCTCACATTAAGAAAATTAGATTTAGAGCAGTGACGAATGCACAAATCACAATATTTTATAAGATGAACACAAATCATAAAAATTTAAAAATTTTAAAGTGGGTATAAATCATAAAAATTAATTCATAAAAAATAAAAAATCCAAATCAAAATATAAACTTTAAATAATTAGTGTTTTTACGATTTAATTCCCTTTGCTTTCTTCTGTTTTCCCCTTTTACATTTTTTGTTGGTGTTTTTTTCTCACGATAAAGTGAAGTTAAAGGGGGAAAAAAGACAGAAAAAAACATGATCGCATGGCGAGTAAATTGTCATGTCGTGCAAGGGAGAAGTGGGGCCAAATTGTGCGGGAAAAGTAGGGTTCTTTTTTTATTCGGTTCTAAAAGAGTTGTAAATGGATGACAGTCCAAACACAATTAATTTGTATGTTATATCTTAATGTTACTGCAGTAAGAGTACAATACCAATTTTGTACAGTATAATCGAATTGCATTTTGGTCTTTCTACACAAACTTAGTTTAAAAAAAAAAAATTAAACATGTACATTTGAAACAAGTAAAACGTACTAAAGTTAAAAACCATCCTTTCCACCGTATATTGTTGACGACTTGGAGTGACGATTATAAAAAAAGAGAGAGTAAAAACGACTCTTTAGTCCTTAATCATTTGAATAGAAGATTAAAAACACAAATAAATTAAATATTTATTAAAAAACAATTGATATTTTAACCATCAACCCTAGAAAAAATATATTTTCTATTGCTTGGAAACAAAATTCTACATAATTCCCGAACCTTAAACCCTTGTTAAGTTACCACTATGTAATACGTAAATTATGTGTATATTATAAAAATAAAAATAATTTAAATAAAGAACAACCTAATTTCGATAACTACGGTTGTATCTGATTTTCAGTTTATTTGGTTTCTTTACTCACCTCTGACATATTCCTTCCTCCGTTGCATTGACTAGAAGGATGAATTTCTACAGTTACGCATCCAGAATCTAGTATCAACGAGGACTCAGATGATCATATTCTTTACGATCACACCACATACTTATTTAACAATTAGATATCATACTTAGGAACTCTAAAAGTTTATAAAAAATTATTTAATTAAAGGTTTAATTTGGACCACTTTTTTTAATATAAGCTATATAGTGTTTAGCAAGATGATCGGATTTAATCATCATTAATAAAAATATAGCAATTATTAGGTTTATAATTATTTTTAATTAAAAAAGGTATTATATTCTCACGTAATTTCCGGTGTATTAACCTAAAAAGTTAAAAAAAAAATTACAGCTAAAATATACACCAAGATGTTCAAAATAAAATTGCATGACAATTAAATATTCGATTATAGTTACATTCTTTTGATTTTATTAAAGGAATTTAAGAAGGAATGTAAAATATTAGTATTAATATAAATAAAAATAATTATAAAAAAGTTAAATAGAACCAAACCTTTTTAATGTAAATATAAATAAACTATATAACAAGTATAAACAAATTTCGGTGAAAACCATCTAAAGGCCCAAAATATGAGAATTATAAGATTAGATATTCTGGGTTGGGCTCTGAGATTTCTGCAAATGAAAGTAACCCAATCCATTCTTTGTCTTGACACCGACGCTACTTAGTACTCTTGCTGAATCTCTTGTTTAGCTTCCGTCACGGCTAATGTAAGTCTCGTTTATCTGGTTTCACACTAGCTTCACTCCTCCGCCTCACCTTTTTCTTTTCCGCTTTTTCCCCGTTTCTTCACGCGATAACTTTATTCTTTCTTTCTTTTTTTTGTTCATTTAGTTAATTGTTTATCAACAGATTGATATTTTTATTCCATGAAGTTTGAGTAAATCGTAATTCTTGAATCAGTTGAGTTAGGTTAGGGAACATATTGTAATGTAGTTTTAAATAAAACAATTTCAGTTCTTTTTTATAACTACTTTTGTTGGTTTTATTTAAGTAATTTCGCACTTCATCATTAACGGCCATTTTCAATTGCTTTTATCTGGTGACTTTTAACGTACTTCCCTCAGAAAATAAACTTGTTTGGTTGCTGCTGTGGGTGCGGTGAAATTATGTTTTTTTTAATTATAAATTAGGACTCATTTAATTGTCAAACATTTGCATGTGGACCCGTTTTCTTCTTCTGCTGATTAAATAATTCTTAGTGCTGATGATTTGCGAAGTTTTAGGTGTAGATGGGGAAGATGATATTGATAGCACAGATAACGACTGCTGATAAATGGTCTAGTTTTATACAGGGGCGGATGCACCCAGTCCTGGTGGGGAGCATCTGTATCCTTACTTTAGAAAAAATAAGTTTAATTTAGTGTTATGGATCTTTTTTGCATACCCATTTGAGAGGAAAATTATTTTTGAACTCATATTCTTAAATTTTTGGATCCGTCACTAGTTTTATATGACAGTGTTGTCGGTAGTCCATAAGCATACACCTTAGTTTTTTTTTTTTTTTTTGACAGAAAGCATACACCTTAGTTTTATAGACGAGGTTCAGAAAGAAAAAAATTACCCGTATAAAATGTGTGACCAGCTTGTGGTCTTGATATGTAGGAAAACTAGTGCAGAGCAATTCTTTTCCTAGTTTGTCGGCTTCTCATACCCGTGGTTTCATCTTGATAGGGCGCCCATTAGATTCACCTGCCCTTTTTGAAAAATATGATGAGATTGCTACTCCCTATGGTTTATGTTATCTTTCTTAACCTTGCATATATTTTGACAATATGTTTGCATCTTTTGTAGTCTATATTCTGGGTGAACTTATTGGTTTTACTTTTCAAACGCAAGTGGAACCAATGTTATGCCCATCCTTTTCCTATTTCAGAATTCAGAATGTGGCTTTCATGTCAAACATGATTTTCCATTATTTTCTGCTGCCAAGAGCAAAGCCATGGATGAAGACAACCATCGTATGCACGACAGAGGATCTTTTATATGGCATGGTACGATACAGGTGTGAAATGCTGGCCTATAATCTGCAATTTGATTGGTGGGGATGCACTAACTGCTTTTGGTTCAAGTTGGTGAATCATTTTAGAAAATGGGGGTCTTCACTCTCCACTTCCTGAGATTTTCGGTGGGTGGAAGGTTGGGATTCGTACGAGGATGACAACCTGGTAATGGTAGACTTCATGTGTTTACTTCTTCTACTGTCTGCCTTTAGTTGTAAGATTTTCAAGAGCAACATGCTAGAGATTAATATACAGGCGAGGTCGGTCAGACGATCTGGCATGGAATATTATTATAAACAGTTTTGATAACAGACCTGATTCTCTTTTTATTTTGTGTTTCTGTCGATCCGTTTCCAGGCCCTTTGAATAACTTGCAATCAAGCATTTCTCGATCAAAATACGCGTCATTAATTTGCCACCCAGTTGATTGAAATTCTCTTCCAAGGACTTCCGTTGACTTGCCTGTTGCTGCCGATTTGATTTTTTTTGTCCAGAGATTTCCCTCTTATTTTTAATTGCAAATTGAAGTTTAAAATATTCACCTTAACCTCTGTTACTAGGCAATGGATGGACGATGGTTAACATTGATATATATTATATCTTTTAAATGTCAATTCAGGGAGGGATGGACATTATTCAGGATTTGGATAAGTTCGATTTTGATATTTGATTCTGTTTTCTAGTCGGGTTCGGTACTCCTTATTTATGACAGTTGGAACAAACAAGAGCGGCAGATTTCATAGCTAAAGAACATATAGAAAATCAACCGTCCATCACAAATTAAACTATACAAAAAAATGAAAGGGTTTGGTCCAAGCAACAGCTTAGTATGTTACATGTGTAGTCCTCATTAATAGGACTCGAAATCCAGGTCCATGTTGCATAATTTAAGACGCATTTAACAAACAATAAAAAAATATGATAAAACTAATCAAACACCAAGCATCAACTTACGTTAATTAAGAGTATGAAAAATTATTATATAATCTCAGCTTATCATGTTTATCCATAATTTCTTTTAATGAGATTCATTCATTTAATAACATATAAGAAATATATAAAAATTTACTTTAAAAAATAAAATAAAAATTATTATTAAATAAGACTATAAATAAGATGGTAACCATTTATCTAATAATTTTTCCTCACCGCCTGTCTCTCTCTCATCAAACCCAACAAACAAACCCTTCCGTAAAAGCCACCACCATCGATGACGGTGACACCTCTGCTCATCTCTCTCTCTCTAAAGGCAGTGTTTGTTTTGGTGTCCATTAGTTACTTGGTCCTCCCATGATTCTCATCCTTGTCTTCTTATATACTAGCAGCTAAAAATATATGGGAATAAATACAAGGGATCTGTATATAATATATAACCTAAAAAGAAAAACACAGCTGTTGAAGAATTCAGTGATATCCCTGTTTCCGGTTTCATCAATATCCATGTTAAAAGTTACATGCCATGCCATAAACCAAACTTGAATTCCCAAAGTAGAACATTTATAACCTTATCAAACAGAGAATCAATCCATTGTTTATTGATTCTATTTCATGAGAGAATCAAAAGACAAAAGGGAAAGGAGAAAAGAAAAAAGTGGCGGCTATAAACAGTTGTACTTGTAGCTTCGTCGTTATGGTAACGATTATATATTGTTTCAATCCTCATCAGAACTGTCGGGGTACTTGTTCAAATCGGGTTTCCGGAAAACTCGACAAGGGTTCGATGATTCCGACGATGAAGCAGAAGCATGGTGGAGCGAAGTTTCTAAAGCGTCGACTTTAGCCCCCACCTCGGTTGCTTTCTTGCGTATGGAAGCCGCGGAGATATCCCTAAGCTCGTCTTCTTGTAACACGAGGTCAGGAAAGTTGAGCCTGGCGGAAGGGCCGCGCAAGTAGAAAACGGCGGTGTCGTAAGCACGAGCGGCGGCTATGGGGGTGGTGTAAGAACCGAGCCAAATCCTGGACCTCTTGTTTGGTTCTCTGATTTCAGCAACCCACTTCCCCCACTTCCTCATCCTTATCCCTCTGAATGGTTTCTCCTTCTGCTGTTGCCTATGCAGCTTCCGTTTCTCTCCCTTTGCTGGACTTGAAGTTAAACAACAATCACCTAACTCCATGACTCAAAAAGATTAAAAAACAAAATCAAAATCCTAAAACTAAAACTAAAACTAAAGCTAAACCCTTTTTATGGAATTATTATCCCCCCTTGTTTCTGGAGACTATAACTTGTAAGCCATAACAAGAAGAAGAGGAAGAAGAAAGGAACAGATTCTAGCTAGGTTCAATCAAAGGAAACCCTTTGCTTGAAAAGCTATTCTGTATTGTATATATGCAAGTAGAAAAGGAGAGCTAATAAAATATATATGAGCGAGGAGAGAAGGGGAGTGAGCATTAGTTTCCCACTTGGCTGCTAGCCTGTCGTCTGGGCACGACCGCCACGTTGATGGAGCTATCTTTAGAGTTTAAATAAATCCAAATTGGGCCGACATAATCCAATATTTATTCTCTGTCTACAAAGCCTTCAAAATTTATGCTCTCTCTTTCTCGCGGTTATCGGCTTGTAATCGTCCGCATGTGAGCAGCCGACGTGGTTATACTCCCAGCACGCCGAATTCCTTGTTTATTTCTATGTTTAACCCTCTACTTGTTTTTGTCCTTTTCTTTAACCTCAGCTATGCTTCTAATTTATCATTAAACAATCATTCATAACAAGTCGGCATCCCAAAAAAATTACTTAATTTTAGATTAATTTCACCGATTTGAGGTATGCATGTAATACTAAATTATAATTGTATCGTACAGAGTGTATACGATTCTATTTGATAACTAGATCAATCAATAGATCTCACTTTATTTTACACCCTAAAAACATTATTTGTTACTTTTAAAGTTTTTCATAAATTGTTCTTTAAAAATTCAAGTAAATAAAAAATAATTATTAACTTTAATATAATAACTTTAAATTATTTTAACGTTTGGTGTATAATACCTATACCACTCATATCATGTCTTATCCATTAATCAGATATTATTTTATTATTTTTAAATATGAAAATAATTATTTTTATATTATAAAACAATTAAAATTAAAAAAATTCATGCATTGCTAGTAAAAATTTTATTTTTCACATTGTTTTAATTTACGATTTAGAAATTTAATTTATAATTTTGTAGTTAAAATTTTGAATGATATTTTTTTTACCTCAATATAATATATGGCTCGTTGAAGCTGAAAACACTTTATCACTGTGTGCAAAAAAGCCGTTAGCACCAACTCATTCTACGTTCATAGTTAACTTTAAGGCATATAACTAAGGTTGATAATTAATTTCATTACTGAAGGATATGTTTTTCCAAATGGTTTGTTTTTGTAACCGAAATAACTGGACATTTTAGTTTGTTTTGTTGTTAGGATGTAATAATGGGGCGTGGGTTTTGAGTTTGAGAAACAGATGGGGTGGGGGTGGGACTTTCCGTCCACGCAATCATGATCATTTTGGTTTGGCCTTTCTCTTTAATAGTGGAATTACCAAATTGTTTTTATTTTGGATGTCAAATCTCAATCTTAATCATCTGATTATAACCCTCTAGGGGTTGGTATTAGATTTTTTAATATTGACTGTAGAAAAGATTTTAATGAGCCCGTATTTTTAAAAAAATAAAGAGTCGGTGCAACAGTAAATAATTTCCACATTTTATGAGTGCCTAATCCATGACGTGGAACCTCTTCATTGGTTCTTCAAGTTTCAATATTACAAAAGCCCACACACCACTTTGATTATTGACTTTGAGTATGAGGCCAGCCCTGGTTTATTTTAATAAATAAATCACTCCCTGTTAAAAAAACAAAGCCAGTTGGGAGTGCAACATTCCAACCGCCATTTGGAAAATTACAAGACAAAAGTTGTATATTTATTTATTTATATAAAGAAACAAAGAGTGGAATCATCAACTATATTGGCTCCAAACTCCACATTAAAAAACATAAAGGGGTAGGCAAGGCAGGCAGGCTTCTAACACCCATCTCCTTTTACATTTATCAAAGACAGCTGCATTCCTTTGAAGTATATTTTACCAAAGCTAGGATTGGATTTATTAATACGTTGTTCTTTTAATCAAAACATTCTTATCATGTGCTTCAACAAACTTACTTTTCTTTACTCTTTCACACACAAACACAATGCTGTTTATATATGTTTAGTCGGCAAACTATTTAAATACCTAATCTTCCCAATTGCAATGCAAAGATTCTAAGCGTATGTGATGTCTTCTCTTTCATTTCCAGAGATCATCATACACACAGCAGTTCCCTCCAGAATGTGTTGTCCCACTATGCTATGATATATGGAGTATGATTAGGGACTGGACTAATTATTAAGCATGCTACTTCTTCAAAGCAGATTCATAATGGAACACTTCATCCTATTTATGCCAATAACAAAGCTGTCAAAATCATAGATTGAGGTTTATATTGGTTTAGGGCCTCATCTAGGTTAGAATATGTATAAAACAAATCCTCCTAAATTTAGAATTCTTTAAATTAAACTTTGAACATCCATCAACCAAACTTCAAATAGAACACACACCAAAATAATTATCCAATTTCTACCCTAACACTAAACGACAGGTACTAGAACAGTGCGGGAGCAGCACCTAAAATGCTTTGCAACCCCTTGGTTGTTTCAACTAATCTTAACCACATACGAATCTGTTTAGAGGCCCCAATTCTTACCAAAACTTATCACTCTCTATACCTAATTTTCTTGCTTCTACAAAATAAACTATCAAGTTCTTGTCATTGGTGGCAACACCACCCCATCCTTGTCCTACATAACCTATGATTGGAGGAACTTCCCTGAGTCATCGGACCTAACCTTAATAATAATATCATCAATTGGATGGTTGAAAGGTTATGATGTATAGAGCACGAAGAGGACCTCTGCCGATCAGGGGACACAAACTCCTGGAATTGGCGCATCAAAGGGAATTAACAAGAGCAATCTACTTTTCCAGGCCTATTGGAACAATACGAACTTTTCATCCCATTGATTCCCTTGCCCTTTCCTCATTTGCCGCTTCTCATAATATAAATTTCACCACAAATGTTCCACAAAACCCTTATATCATGTAACACTCCTTCAATTGCTGTTTTCCACATTGCATCATAATGCACACTGCCAGAATTATAGTCGACATACCCGTTTCGCTCATGTAAATAGATACAAGCAAAAATTCCCCTCTAAGAACAAGCACGAGATAATTCAACCAAGAATCATCATCTTATTCTCGACACTTATTTTCATTTTCTTACACCTTTAAATAATTGCATTCCTTATTCGTCGTCTCATATCCAAACAAACTCCAGTTTTTAGTTCAACTTATTTACTGCACAAGCATTTTCACCAGCCAAAGAAGGATACACAAACAGTGGGGACAGTTCTTCAACAAAGCAAGGCAACAGAAAATGGATCTGAATAACCTAGAGAAGCACCAATCTGAAGTGACAACAAATGTATGTTTTGTTTGTACAAGGCCATTAGATAATTTGAAGCTTTCTAAAAACAAATCCAATCAACTAAAATAAAAATGCGTCAGCAACCACATTCCATAGATCAAAATTCAGGATACACATACAAAATAGCTTGTGTACTGTACCAACATATATGTGTCACACATACTAAATTGTTTATGAAACAGACAATGTTTTGAAACCATAACTGTATGCTGCAGTTTCCCTCTTGTTAATACATCTAAACAACACAAAGCAAACTATACAGAGAAAATGCGAGGCAGATTATTCCCACGTTGCAACCACATTGAGCAAATGCCAAACAAGCAGCAAAGTCACAAATTCCGAGACCGAAAACAACCCATCATCCTCAGTTCACTCCTCCTAGGCACCAAATTTTTCACAAGACACCAACAAATCAGCATTCTACCCAAGGCCCCAAATCCGCCTCCCATTCTATCCTCGGTATATCCACAAAATCCTTACCATCCGAAACCACAAAGAACCAATCGTTCCCTCTACTCAAAGAATGCGGCACCTATCTTTTCAATGTGGCTTATCCACTACTGTCTTAACATAGACCTAGCTCTCATTAGCTCACTCGCCATACAAGACCATATCCAATCTTCGGGTAACTGAACTTCTGGCCTCTTCGTTGTGCTTGTGATTCCCACTTATATACCATTCCTTAAACCGCTATCGTTTCTTACCTTTCAAAGATTTCATTCTGTTTAACTCCTTTTGTCGTTCCCTTTCTTGCAATTGCTTGAAATGTTCCTTTAAAGCCAAGTTTGTCTTGTATTTCCGACCGCAGACTCCACAAAGTTAAGGGTCGAAAGGAGTTGCGATTCCTCTGCGTGGGAGGATGTCGAGGGCTGCTAGTCTGCTTGCGACTCGTGGGCGATTGAACTGATATTTGGATAACCAAAGCCCATGGACCAAATACTAACAACAGCTGATCTACTGGCTACCTATTGGACCTCGTATGTTAGGCTTTCCAAGGAATTTCAGATCCAAGGATGAGAGTTTATGTGCCTATATATTTTCTATTAATGTATTAATGAATTACTTAATAAAAAGAAATAAAAAGGTGATACAAAAACTGTTCAAACTCTGAAATTAAATTTTATGATGCTATATTTACCATAAATTGTAACTAATAAAAATTAATGGGCTAGTGAGACAAGGTGTTAGGTCCTTAAGTAAGATCAAAATTTTAAATTTTAGTATTGTGAATGAAACATCAAACTGATTATGAGGTTTTTGATCTAGATTAGTTGACTAATAGATCAAATACACGTGGTTATAAAAAACCCCATGATAATGATTAAAATTAAAGCTACCCTCCTTCATTTTCCTTTAAAACTCAACAGCTTCAAGAGGAAGGAATCCATGCATGTCTCCTCTCTCTTTTTCATTTAACTAGAGAGGCAGTCAAAATGCATAAACATGTTGATTGTTGGAAATCCTTGGTTAGAGGATGTTGTTGGGCTTGGCTATTATTCCAGAGTGGGAGTGGGACATGTCAACTTTTGTTTGTTCGGTCCCAGGTTATCCCCTTCAACCAATCATGCCCAGCGTTCATGACTGTCTGCGGCATCATAGACATATAAGATGGAAAGAAGCTCTTATTTAAATGGTTTTGCCTCATCCCGCCCTTACATCAAAGTTTTTCTTCCTTTTTTCTATTTTGCACTTTATAATCACCATGCTGCCTTTACATTCTCTTTATCCCTTTCTTTTCAGCTTTATTTTAAAAGAAGAAGAAAAATAAATTACTCATATAATTCAATTTAAAATTATTTTGGAAATTATTTAGATGATCGGTGAAACATATTCAGATCATTGTGAATTGTAACTGATTGGTGGGTCTATTTCTAGCTCAGTTAACTGTAAACTGTATTTTTCAGGTTGTTAATTAAAAAACTCATTCTTCAAACTGTAAACCAACAAAAATAAACTTGTTTTTAATGAATATGGTTCATTATATATTGATATGCTTTTATGTATCATCTATGAGATATTAAAAGTTCCAAAATGGAAGCCAAAATTCTACCAATCCTCAAGCTTCAAGCATTACTCCAGATGGAATCAACATCTTATCATTTTTTTATAAATAAGCTTTCTTATTATCCAAAGAACCAATCAAAAGAATACCATCCAAATACATATACCATCTAGATACATATAACCCCAAAAAACAAAAACAAAATAAAATAAAGCTATATCCCACTTAGTGACAAGATCAGAAGCAGAAAAATTAAATTTCGACAACCCGAAAGCTTCATTCGAACGTCTCTCCTGATGAGCAACACAATGTCCTCTATATGCCTAGGCGCTCTAGCATGCAATCGACGATTCCTTTTGTCATATGTAATAAATGAAACTTCACTATGACACTCTAATAATGACAGCTAAGGGCAACCTCCCTTTGCCATGCACAAATATCCATTGCACCATATTCAGTCAGCAATCAATTTACACATCCAAACCACATGTGTGAAAAATTACCTGCCAAACTTGCCGCGAGAAGGCACACACAACAAACAAATGATCTCTATTCTCAACATCAACATTACAAAGCAAGCATTAAGCGTCAATCTGCCTCCCCCAGCGTAACATCATGTCCCTCGTTGGGAGCCTGTCATTTTATTTTCTAAATATGAAATGGTGTTTTCAAAATCTGCATGGTTTCTATTATTTTTATAAATAATGACATTTAGTTTAAATGAGTAGAGATAAAATTCCTTAAAATTACAAGGAAAAACTATGAAATACTAATAGTCTATTCGATATATTTCTCCTAAAACTATTATAGTGCACATACCAGTCACTTAAATAGATGGTGTCAACATGATCAATTTGACAAAAGTTCAGGATAAAAAAACCTTGGGGATTTATTGGTCAAAATGTAAAATATGTAAAATTTAAAGGGGGAAAATGAGTTGTGCTCTGATATTGGTGGTTGTTGCATTGAGATCCCTTTGGTAATGGTTTAACCAAAATTGATAACATTAAATTAAATTAAAATTTTGTTTTCTCCTATTTGATTAGGATAGCTACAAAAGGATTTATTATTATTTTTATTTCCCATTTTCTTCAAAAGGAAAGAAAAAGAGTTGGTGTTTTAATGGGTTTGCAAATGGAGGCCTCCCACTACTTGTCAAAATGGAACATATATAATTTGGCTGGCAAATTGACAGAGAAGGCATACACAATCAGAACTCCATTTGGACAAGAGCCTACTTCCAATATTAATAATCATTTATACCAATAATTAAATAGATACAGGGCTGTTAAGATGCCTAAAACAAACCCCACCTTACTTGACCCTCAACCTCAAACATAAAATCCCATACAAAAATCTAATGTCCCCACCATGCCTTTTGTTTTTCCAGGGCCATTGATCATGCCTTAAATGAGACAAATTTTCAACGTGTAAATTCATGTATTTTTTTCCTCAAGACCACATATATCGGATAATATTTAATCTGTTTATATTTATACATGATCAATGAATCGAACAACATCATTTCTATGTTAAATTATAATATAATAAATATTACTCGGGACTAACTGTTAGTTGACAAGAAACTACCAGCACGTAGTACAATAAAAACCTTGTTCCTTATTTTCACGGCCACTTTTCTTAAAACTTTCTCCCCTGCTTTGGTCTTCGCTCGACTCCCAAATGTTTAATTGTCTCTCATATACAGTAGAAGAAAAGCTTTGAAAGTGCCCCCGAGGACCAGACTTGTAATTATTGGGTTTCTAGAAGGGATTAAAATTTTACAAACAAGCAATAAGTAGACATCATCCCTTCCTTCTCTCTCCTTTGAACACCCAGAAATTAAAAATGGAAATGAAATTAATAAACGCGTTTTTCAATGGAGGAGGATTGTCGGTTCACATTAATTAAAGAATGGAGCATAAATGAAAGAAAAACGTCGAGTGCCCTGCCCCTATCCTCCCCTCGAAATGGCACCTCTCCTTTACTATTCTACCATATTTGCTTACACCACCATCGCTCCTGCCTTTCTTGATTCAGTCTTGGTCCACTCTTCCCCTGGCCTTTCTTTCTCTTTTATTTGTTGTCTCTTCATCAATCATCACCCTTTTCTTCTCTGATACATTCTCAAGAAAAAAAAAGAGAGAGAATCTTTTTATTTGCATCGGAAATTTATATAGGTTGAGAAAAGAGTAGAAGAGCTATGCCTGAATGGACTACTGTGGCGGTGGCAGCGGCTGCCTCCGGTATCCTTTTGATCCTTTTGGCTGTGTTTATACGTCGCTGGTGTTACCGTAAAGATGTTGTTGACAACAGCAGAGGCGTTGGGACTGGGAATTTTCAGGACAGGATTGATAGTCTTCACCAGGTGAGTCTGCAACATCATCGTCAGATTGATTTAGATTTAGATAGCAAGAGAAGAGGGAGCTACTATGTTTTTCGACGTGGGGTTTCGGCAAAACCTTTGTTTAATTGGACTGATCACCCTTCTCTCATCACGGATGCCGTTGAGAATGGATGGTCTCGGTTTGGCTTCACCAAATACATATCGTCTCCTTCTACTCAATCGAGCCTGTTGGGATTATGTGCGGCTGGTGATTTGGGAAGAGGAAACGACGTAGAGGTGAACTGGGAAGTTTGTCAAGGATCTGCAGATTTCATGCAAAAGATCAGGCTCAACTCCGGGTCAAAGAAAGCGAATTTGGGCCATCATTCTATGGAGGCAGCCTCTGTTATCAGAACAGCTTTGCCCTTGCCAGGGCCTCCTTTGGGCAACTCAGCTTTCCCTCAAGAAGCCTATTTCGAGATCAGGATTTTGTATTGCCCTGGAGATGATCATGATTCAAGTTTAAACGGCAAGCTAAGAGAAGGCGAGAAGACAAAACTCATCAAAGAAAACTCGAATTCAAAAGCAAATTCAGAATCTTTGGTCCATGTTATCAGCAGCCATGATATTAATACGATCGAGGAATTAAAGCTTGCAAATAGAGATGATGGAAAAGGTGAAGCAGTAATGTTATCGGTGGGGCTGACTGCAGGAGGCTCTCTTCCTTTGAAGCTTCCTGGTAGCTATCCAGGATCCGTTGGTTTCAATTCAGATGGTTCTGTCTATCTCGATGGTAATTAATTTCCATCAATATACACATTTTTTAAATGTTAATAGAGATTAATCACACTCCATTTACAGATAAAATAGTAGTTCAGAAGCTCGACTCTTGTGTTTAGCAATTAAAGGAAAAGTGGGAACCGTCCGCCGGTGAACAGATCTCTCAACTAAAAGGTCTCTAAATTAGCCTGACCCCGAAGTAGTTGAGAAAAAAGACCCACTGCCACATGGTCATGAATTATATTACTTAGGATAAGACCGTTTAATTAGTCAATAGTGCCACCTTCAGTGTATCTGGGTAGGTGTAAGCAATTGAGCCAAAAAAAGATGCTGCATTGTCCTCTACTTTATTGCTGTATTATCTGTAACTAAAAAACTTTATGCTAAGCATCATTTGATTCTCATATTTCAGGGATTAAACTAGTGTTTGAATCCAAGAAAGAAGAGTGGGGGAGGACAGAGAGGGTGATAGGTTGCGGGTTCGATCCTAGGGAAAAGAAAGTGTTTTTCACATTAGATTCGGAGCTGGTACGTGTAATAAATTGCAAGACCGAGGAATTTGGAACTCCCCTTTATCCAACACTTGCAGCAAACGATGATGTTTTGGTTCTAGTCAATTTTGGACAAAGTGCCTTTGCGTATGCGCCGGCAAATGGACAACGGACGCCAAATCCATGTTTCATCGGCCCTCTTGTAAACTCTCCTGCTGCCGCTCTCGGCTATGAAGACAGCAAAGAGCTTTTCTCAATGGGAAGGATTGACTCCCAATGGTTTAACAGATGCACAACGAAAGGCAGCCACAACAATGGGACTAATTATTCAACGACGGAATTCGATGAGGAATCGGAGGCTGATTTATTCGAAATCATATTGGATAGTAACGGGAGATCCCCTAACCCAGTTTTGTAGCTCCAAGACTGACAGTTTTGTTTCTGGAATGAATGAAGCTGTTTCATGTGAGACTGGCATCGATACGCACTAGAGTTTCGATAGAAGGTTGATATATTTTACATGAATGGTTGAACCTCTGCAATATTTAGCGGCTTGTTCATCTTCCAAAGTACACAGACAGAAACAGGTTTTATGAGGAATTGGGTGCTGAGAATACTTTCATTCTCTTTCAAACTTTTACAAAGTTCACTGACATTTTGGCTTCTCAATGTTGTGTAATTTACAGTGTATAGAATCAATAACATTTCTTCTTTTTCATTTTGGAATCGTATCTGCATACATTTTTTACCCTCAAAACTCCTAATATGAAAATGTTGTGCACGTTTTGTCTTAGAAAGACTGAATCTATAAAAATTGAAGAGCATAAAAAAAGTCAAAAGATGAAAAAAACAGAGAAAATAGAAGAAAAAAAAAGGGAAGAAAGAAAACAGAGAAATCCCCTGGCATGTGATGTCAGATGCCATTCAGCCAACACAACAGATGCCGCGTCAAGTTTTTGTTGGTGAAGGGTCAAATTCTAGATTATACTTTCATTAGTTATTTAATATAATCCTTGGAATATGAAATGCTCTCATCTTAACGCCCTCAATTGTGAATTTTGAGATTATAAATATGCACAGCTTTTAATAATATAAGCAGAGAAAATAAACTGTGCACATATATAATATGTGAGGAGGTTTTTGTTTACATTATCTATGGTCACTCTGCAATTCTAGAACTACTAGAATTTTTGTTTGATCTATTTTTATAGAGTTACTTGAAGGTATAAAACTAACTTCCAGGTCTTTGAATGTGACCATTTTTATTAATTTTGTCCATGGTTTATTTTTATCCACATTGATCCTTAAATTTAAAAATTTTCTCATGTTTTATCTTTTTGATGATGTGATATAATATTTATGTGTCACATCATCAAATTAAAATGAAAAAATTATCAAATTTAAGATGCAGATTAAAATAAAATTCAAAAATAAAATTATCAAAAATTTTAAAATATATTATGATATATATATATATATATATATAACAACTTTATCTCCTGGTTTAAAAAAAATGCAGTAGTGGATGATGATCAGATTAATTATAATATGAACAAGTTTTGAGAAAAGTCTGCACATTAAAAAAATTATCCGCAGCCAATGTTGCTTGGGAGAGTGTCAAACCTCACCATTCACCCTCTGACATTTCAACATGAAGTCTAACCCAGCGATAATGAGGATTTTTTTTGGAACTGAATATTTTAATAAGTAAAATTATTATAAGTTTTTTCTTTTAATACTTTTGAAGAATTATGTTCGTATCATGTTCTACTATGTATCAGACATGAATATTTTAAAAATGTTAAGTTTATCGTGTTATATTATGCGTCGGACATAAATATTTTAAAAAAAGCTTAAGGATTACTTTCGCCCTTGTAATAGTCTCAATTAATTGATTTTTGGTATTTTCGCATTAATTTGGTTCTTGAAGTAGTCGAATTACATCACTATTTGCCCCTTGACCTACACTCTAATCTTAAATTCTAAATCTCAAACCCTAATAAATAATAAAAAAAAGTATAATCTAGAGCGATTATGAAACATAAAAATATTCATAAATTCTAAATAGTGATACGATTCGACTATTCTAGGGGGTCAAATTAATACAAAATACTAAAACGGCTAAATCGATTAATCAGGACTACTATAGGACAAAAGAAGCCCTTGAGCCTTTAAAAAATGAAGAGTTTATCTGATGAGCTCTTTAGATTGATACCTAATGTAGTTTGTAAGATGAATTGATTGAAGAAGCTATTGATGTGCATTCCATCTTCAATAAGATTGAATAACCAAGTTCGCCTAGCCGGAAATAGGAGGGACAGGAACCATCGAAAACTGAGTAGTACGCCTTTCAGCTATTCTTAAGCTCTGAATTTCACAGCTACATTGCAGACTTGTTCCGAATATGCATCGAGTTTTAGAAATCAAAGCAACATGGCGTCAAAATACCAGATAGATGGAAGAACGGCAATGAAGAACGACCGAGAATGAACCAACAAATAGGAAGCAGATATTCCAGTGACAGGAGAAAGCAAAGAACAATGGAAGGAGTATGGGGGTACAGGGAATAGAGATGAACAACCAAAAGATGCAAATCCAAAGGCAAAAGAAAGTGGCCAATGGTGCTAGATTCACACAGATAATTGTGTAACCATATTCGAGTAAATGAAGTATCAAGTGAGGCAATAAGATCTTAATGCAATGTCGGAATACGAAAAGGGAAATCAACAAAAAAAAGCATAGACAAGTCTGTTCAAATACTTGACAAAAACACAGATCATGACAAAAAACATTGAAGAATCACATTCGTTGCTTCTTGAACATAGCGGTTAACATTCGGATCAAACATACAAGATGTAGGATAAATTTGGGAAAAACAGAACAACCCCAAATGTTTTTCCACGGAACTGATTAAAACTATGAACATTTAAAGATAGAAGAATGACATATAATTGAATTATTGAATCCAATCACTGAGAACTATTTACCTAATGAACTAAATGTTTAAGTAACATTTTAAAATTGGATAAAACTATGTTTTGGAAAAAAAAATCAAATTATATCCAACCTAAATCATAATACAATATATCAAGCTTTAAAACTTGTTCCTCCTTATTATAATTTTATATCCCTTGGTAAATCCTCTTAAAATCCAAAAAAGTTAAACAAAATAAGCCTAAACAGATCAACAGTTTGTATCATGTAATTGACATCTTCCATTTTTTGTCAAAATTTTTGAGGTAGGTTTGACTCATTATTACTTCCTCCGCTTGATGTGGAAAATATCATTTAAATCCTTCAATTATTACTAGCCTTAAAAATTTATATATTTTATAAATAATTAATTAAAATGTTTAAAATATGAATGTCAACATTTAAAAAAAATAACATTTAAAAAGTCACCCTAAAAGAAATTAACATTTCCATATTCTAATAATCAGCCCTAGAATTTTTTGACAACGCCAATTCAAATGTGGCCTTAACTACGTAAATTGAGTTTTGATTTTAACTCTCGACTTCCCCTGCAAAACCAAAGCAATTCCCCAAAAAAAATCCAGCATGACCGGAAACATTTTATAAAATGGGGTTGTTATGAAAACATTTAGAGTCACGATCAAAAGTAAAGAAGCTTGATCTGGTAATTTACATAATATAAACTTGTATACTAATTTTTTTTAATTGTCAAATTAATAAATTAAACGCTATAATGTGTTGGATTTTTTTTTCTTCTTTAAATTAACATAATTATAAAATTGAGGGATTGACAGAATTAGAAGTAAAAGACAAAATTGAAAAAACATAAAAATGTGATTATTTATTCTTAATTAATTATAAAATTAAAATGGACTAAGCTAATTTTCAAATTTTTTAAACCGCAAACCACGGGTCCCTTTACCACAAGTATTTTTTTAGGACGGTATCATTTAAAAGTAGATTACATTCGGTCTGCTGTGCAGCTTTAGACCAGGCTGATCACAGACATGGGTGCACTTCAATGTTAAAATAATTTATAATTTAGATTTCGGCAAACGTAAGATTTTTTTGGACAACTTTAAAATTATATTTTGTCCATAATTCTCTAAACTCTAATCTTAAATTTTACTCGTAAACCTTAAACTTAATTTTTTTAATGTGGGAGCATAAATAGAGACTCCAACAAAGGCAAAATTTGTATTGTGTAGGAATGGAGCTCTGCGTAAGTACGTATTGCGTAATGTAGAGGGGACATGCCCCCTTTTTGGGTTTAATTGTTTTAGGTTCACCTAATTTTAAAATTAGTTAAATTAACTTTTGATCTTTTAATTTCTTTGAATTTAATTAATTAATTAATTAATTTTGATCAAGTATAATTTTATTGATGGATTTAATTTATTTTTAGATCTTAATTTCGAAACTAGGTGAATTTGATCCGATCTCCCATTTTTAGTAGATTTACCTTTTAAGTCCATCTTAATTTTGAAACTAGACATATTAAGTCATTATTTACTATTGTTCAGTTTTAATACTTTTTAGATCTTTTCAATTATGAGTATTTAAAATTACCCGACCTAGTCAACAACTTCTAGAGCAAGTGATTAAAAGCTCTCAAGTTGACACCTCCCCTCCCCTCCCCTCCCTTAAGTTGTGTGTTCTAGACCCAATAAGAGCAAATTTTCCCTTCCCCTCCCCTAGGTAGGATTTGTTCAAAAAAAATTACCCCGACGAGAAATAAATGGGGTTTTTACCTTTTAAAAATAATTTCCGGGTCGAGTATCCAACCCGTTAAATTTCTTCGGGTCACAAGGTGGGTTTGGGTTGTAAATTTTAAATTATACGGGTTTTCGACCCGGTTATCTATCTTTATTTTTATTTTTAATTAATAAGACTTTTTAGTTAAAAATTAAAATATTTTATTCTCGAATATTTTACACTAATTTCTAAATCTCATTCTCAAATATTGTTGATGATGAGTATATGATTTTATGTTTTATCTTTAGTTGTATTTTTTATATTTAAATTTTATCTTTTGATTATGTAATTTGAATTTAAACTTGTTGTTTGAATTATGTCATTATATAATTTGGACTTTTAAATTTTAATTTTGTCATTTTCGAATTACATTAAATTATACGATTTAGAATTTTTTTATAAATTTAATTAGAGAACATGTGACAAGAAATTGCAGTTACCTGACTTACGGGTACCCGATATTAATGGGCTGGGTCATGGGCCGATATTTTTAGTACTCGGAAATATGGATATTCAAAGTTACGAATATCCGATTATGAACACTCCTACTTTCAATTTCAAAGTTAAATAAATTAGATCTTCATATTTTTATTTTTCTAAATTTTAAATTAATGACAACCATTAGACTCTTACCATCATTTATTCAAGAAATTATTAGATAGACCCGGCTCACCACGTCATTCGTGGTCCTAGCCAACAAGGTCCATCTATGTCAAAAAAAACTTTTAAATAATTACTCTTTCTTTTTTACATGTAAAAAAGAGGTAAAAATTACCTTAAATAAAAATAACCTGAATAGACATTATTAGTTAACTACGGATGACGTGGTGAACTGGGTCTATCTAATAATATTTCCATTTATTCATATTTATATTTATATTTAACTCCGTCCTTACTCGTTAGTATACGTGTTCGTCTGTTCGATGCAGATACATTTTATAATAATTCAACAACGGATAATGTAGCGAATGCCCAGCGAATGGTTGTTCAATACACGTGTTCAACTTGTGAGCTTCTGACAAGACATGTAAAAGTGCAACAGCAACAAAAAAATACTTACAGAAAAAACCAAAACAAAGTTGGTCGGATGTTAAAACACAAAACAATGTAGATGTAGAAACTGTTTCAATCTTCCCAAATGCTGCCTTTTATGGTTAAGATGTTAAAATTACAATACATTATTCATAACAGTGACAAAAGGGATGTTAAAATTACAATACATCATTCTCAAGGTCTGGTAAAATGGAATTATCAGTTTAAAATATACAGAGGAAAACGTCACAGAGTAACAAGAAGTTTTACTCAATGTCACACCCATTTTTTTATGATAAAATAAGCATGCACCCAACAAAAATAGAAGTGGGGTTATGTGTCCCATCTGACGGTCGAATTGGAGAGAAAAAAAATGCAGAGTTAGGTTAAGGAAAAGGAAACTTGGCCTTGGGGTTAGGGTTTTTTTGAATCAACCTTTCTTTTTTAGGCGCTGTTACTCCCCTGGGCCATTCCCTGTGAATCAAGGTTTGCTTTAACTTACAGTCTACCGCATCATTGAAAAGGCAAGCAAAGCAAACCGGTCTGCATTTTTCTTTTCTGTTCCGGTTTATGTAATCATTGTCTCGGTATTTGGCTTTAGCTAAATGTCATTTGTTATGACCTAATCCTATAAAATTTAAAGTCCAACTAACCCTAATTAGGATTCTTTAAACACCCTTTGGATAAGAACTCATTGTCAATCACATTTTTTTAGCAGTAAACTGATGGCAAGTGTTCCTCCTATTTCAAGATGGTAATATTTATTTTTTAAAGAAATACTATATATTTTTGGGGGGTCATAATGTAAAAGATTTCAACTTCATTTGTACAATGTTAAATGATATTCTTCAAAATAAATAAATATATCGAGGGCATGATTTTTCAGCAGCGGCCCACTAGAGGAGCACTGCGCGCAGTAGCACGCTACCTTTGGGATGGTGGGGAAAACTTATCAGTCCCTTATCAATGCCTTATTTTCGTTTTATACATTGTATAGGGAAAGTATGGTAAGAGTTCTATTAAAAAGGGTAAATTACATAAATGGTCACTGAACTTTTAGGGTGGATTCATTTTGGTCATCGTACTTTTAAAATATTCGATAAGGTCACCTAACTTTTAGTTCGATTTCAATATAGTCACTGAACTTTTAGGGCGGATTCATTTTGGTCATCGTACTTTTAAAATATTTGATAAGGTCACGAAACTTTTAGTTCAATTTCAATATAGTCACCAGACTTTTAGTTCACTTTCAATATGGTCCCTCTTGTTACCTCCTGTTAAAGATGACGTTAGTTTTCGTTTTCCTTAATAAAAACGGGTAAACTACACCAATCATCACTCAACATTCTTCTCACTCCTATTTTGGTCACTAGAGTTAAAAAAATGCAATTTAATAACTTAACTTTCGAATTGTTCATATTTTGGCCACTCTCAAATGACATGTTTATGCAAATAGAAAAATTCGATTAATCCTTAAAAGATTTATTTTGGTTAATTGGTAAATTTAGATTATTCAATTCTCTATCTTAGATTGTGTTAATTAAATCAGATAATCGGTTAACTAAAATATTTGATTCTAGAAATGATTTTTTACTTTGTTTATTAAAATATCAAATATGATAATATGTTAAATTTAATAAATTTTCGGTTGTGATAAACGTGTAAAACAACTAGAAAGTCAAAAATTGAAAGTTCACACCTATTAATTCTACCCAGAGCCAAAACTTTAAAAAAATCATAAGGGTATCAAAATCATTAGCCTATAAGATATTGTAATGCATAAAATTTAGAAATATTATATATACTATATCAGATCAGTTAATCAATTTTGCTTAAAACTGTAAACCGTAATCAAATCGAAATAATTTATTTTAAAAATTTGTACCGAAATCGGGTTCAATTAATCCTTAAAAATTATTTTTGTTAATTGCTAAATTCAAATTATTCAATTATCAATCTTATATTGTACCAATTAAATCGGATAATCGATCGACCGATTAATTGGAATATTTGATTCGAGTAATAATTTTTTTACTTTGCTTATTAAAATATCAAATATGGTAATATGGTAAATTTAATAAGCAAAGTAAAAAAAAATCATTACTCGATTTTTTAAGGATTAATCAAAATTTTCTATTTGTATAACCATGTCAATTGAGAGTGACCAAAATATGAACGATTCGAAAGTTAAGTTATTAAATTGAATTTTTTTAACTCTAGTGACCAAAATAGGAGTGAGAAGAATGTTGAGTGATGATTGGTGTAGTTTACCTGTTTTTATTAAGGAAAAAACAAAAACTAACGTCAGCTTTTAACGAAAGGTAACGAGAGGGACCATATTGAAAGCGAACTAAAAGTCCGGTGACTATAATGAAATTGAACTAAAAGTTGGATGGTCTTATCGAATATTTTAAAAGTATGGTGACCAAAATGAATCCGCCTCAAAAGTTTGGTGACTATATTGAAATCAAACTAAAAGTTGGGTGACCTTATCAAATATTTTAAAAATACGGTAACAAAAATAAATCTGCTTTAAAAGTTCGGTGACAATTTATGTAGTTTACCCATTAAAAAGTATGGTAAAGAGTTTTTTTTATTATTATTATAAAAAATACTGAAATTTGTGAATAAAGAAGCAGCCATGCCCTGCAATGGAAACCTTGAATCGAAAGGTTGCTGTCAAGCTAATTATTTAAGGTCTTAATTTTGATGTTAAATCGATAGTACTTGTTGATCTACAGATTCGTAAAATTGATTACAGCGCACTACCTTTTTAGCGTAACAACCACCGGCATTTGGGTGGTACTGCTTGCCGTTTTAAATAGGACGGCTTCAGCTTCCCAAAAGTCTTCCAACCCTACGAATCAAGAGGCTTTTGTGGTTGTGTGCTTTCGTTTTCAAACACCGGTTTTTAGGAAAATAACCTAATTTGAGGTTGTTTATTTATTGTTAACGATGTTTCCCTCTAATTTGATATCTTAGCAGTGTAGTCTACAAGGTATTGAAAAATATCGAATGCACGAAATAAGATGCACTCTATTAGAGGACATAAAAAATAATATTAAATTTTATCACACTCACAAAATTAATATAAAATGGTGTATAAAAAATATAATTTAATTCGACTAATGATATAGAAAATTTGTATGCAAAAATACTAATTTATGTTAGTTTTTTATTTAGGGTTATAAAAGTATAAATAGATAAAAACATCATCATACTATTTAATTATTTTTCAACTAATGATTTATTCATATATCAACTTAAAGATTTAATTAATAACATATATAGTTATAATATTATACATTAATATTTTAAAATTTATAAATTAAAAACATTAAATTTAAAGTTACTTGCCATACACATAACGCTACCTAGTTATAAGTAGAAAGGGATAGAAACCCAATTTAGCTACACATTCTAAAGCATGTCTAAACTTAACATAAATTTATGATTATTTACTAATTAGAGGTTAATGGGTTAGCTTTCTACATGTATAAATTTAACATAAAAGGGGAAAAATTTAAAGAACCCTCTCCTCCATAAAATCAAACCCTTTTTACAAAACCCTATTTTTATTTTTCATTAAAAACACACACATATATATATATTAAAATTACAAACATTCAAGCAGAGTATAATCAGACTAAATCATTATGAATATTAAATTATATAGAATTAAATAAAAATATTTACGTATTCAAATATTTACGATATGAAACGAAAGAAAACAAAAGCAAGAGCAAAATGGTTGCCCAGACTCTGAAGGCCAAGCCAACTTCCTCCAGAAGTATTAATGGAAAAACAAAAACACCCGAAAGAGAAGAATTAATCAACTGCCACATAATCAGTAAAAGGTGTGGGACCAAACATAAGTCTGACTAAGTTAGAGTGGGGTCCACTTAAGAAGGTTATTATCATACAGACCGGAAGAAGGGGCATGTGATTGTGGGAGACCACCAGCTGGGTAATGGGTATTGTCTATTTTCTGGGTCTTTCTTTTTGCCTTCCCTTAGTTTCTTCTTCTTCACGGGTTGGTTAGCTCTCGGTATGAAAAAAAAAGAAAAAACATTTATACAAACTTTCTTTCAATTTTGTTGTCCTTTGAAAGAGACCAGTTTTCTGTGTTTTCTTTTTCTGAAGGAACATGATCAAATTTATTTCTTAACTTAATTTTAATTATTAAGATATAATGGAGGTGGATGGTGATGAATTACTAGTTTAGTTTCATCTGTCTTTGCATTTATACATCACATTATTACTTTAGTAATTATAGAACATGATCTTAGAATCAAAAAGTGGGGGAAAAGTAGCACTACACTGCTTTATATAATCACATGCAAAAGATTAACATTTAACAAATTGTTAGCGTATAAATATGTATGATCCATAGTTGATTTTCCCCAGAAAATCGTAGATGATTCCTAATCACGTGGCTTATGTGCTGTGCCATCCTTTTTCTCTACAGCATTCTGGGCATAATCATGAGACCTTCAACATCATGATATGTGGTTTTAGGAACACTCAGCTAGCTTCTTTTTCTTTCTTTTGTTTTTAAACAGAGAAAAAAACCCAGAAAAGATTGGCGGTGAAAATGGTAGAATTGTAAAAATAAGAAGAAAACATAGGGGGAGGGGTCAAAAAGAAGAAGAAAAAAAACTCCATGTCCAAGGAAGGTGAGAAGCAGAGGCAGAGAGTAAGAGAAAGGGTAAAAAGGGGAAAGAGCAGATTTTGTAGTGAAGGCTAAGGAAAATGACAGTGGTGGTGGTTGTCACTGCAGTTAACATATTCCTGTGTATCATTCTATGCTAATCCTACCCCATAGCCTCCAATTCCTCAACTAGCCTTCTCTCTCTCTCTCTCTCTTCTTTCCTTCTCTTTCTTACACTTCCCAACAAGAACAGCAGCAACCCTTTGTGTGGAACTCACTCAGCTTTCTATGTTTTTTATTCGTTAGTTGTTGCATCACTCTCTTTGTCCTGAAATATCTGTATTTTCAGACAACGAGAACGGTTTTTTTACAAGGAAAAAAAGAAAATAAAGATTTGATCTTTTAACTCTTTAACATAAACTAAAATTAACTTACAAAAGAAAACAAAAACCAGTTTCTCTTTGTGTCTGGGTTTTTCTCCTTCCTTTCTCTCTCTTTCTGTTTGGAAATTGTGGAATTCTTCTTTATTAGCTGCTTCCTATGGAAGCTGCTGCAGCTTCTGAGGATTGCTGTGTTAAGGTTGCGGTTCATGTAAGACCGCTAATTGGTGATGAAAAGCTTCAAGGCTGTAAAGATTGTGTTACTGTCACCCCAGGAAAGCCACAGGTAGAGAATGCTGGTCTTCACTGTTAAGTTCTTGTTCTATGGGCCATTTGTTGAGTATCCAGTTGTGGGTTAGTTTTAAGTGTACGTAGATCTGGATCTTTGGGGTGCTTGAATGGTTGATCACTGAGGATTCACTGACTGATTTTGGATCAGAAATTTTGTCATTAGTACAATTTCTATAACTGGGATGCTTGCGAGTTGGTTAATTTTGCAGTGGAAGTTAAAATATGTAAAATTAAGCTGAATTCAGTTGGTTTCTATGTTATTCTTTCCATTTTTGGGGCTATGACTTTATGATCCTACTATAGTAGCAAGCTATGAACCTTTAAAATATGGTTCTTTACATAAATTCTTAGGTTGAACTAGTCGATGCTGGATTTTAATTTCTCTGAAACTTCTGTTTAGGAGAAGTAATCCAACTTCAAAGGAGGGAGAAACCAAATTAGTTTTTTTTTTTTTTGAAAAAGAAGAAGAAGTTTCATATTGGTGCAACTATGATGCAGGTACAAATTGGGACACATTCCTTTACATTTGATCATGTCTATGGGAGCACTGCTTCTCCACCATCTTCCATGTTTGAGGAATGCATTGTTCCTCTGGTTGATGGCTTATTCCAAGGATATAATGCTACCGTTCTTGCTTATGGTCAGGTACAGCTGAATCTCTCTCAAGACAGCTGCTAAATATTGCAGTTCTGTTTTATTGTGATTTAAGTTCCGATAAATTTGCAGACTGGATCAGGTAAAACGTATACTATGGGCTCAGGCTTCAAAGATGGTTGTCAAACAGGAATCATTCCTCAAGTAATGAACACTTTGTTCACCAAGATTGAAAGTCTAAAACATCAAATAGATTTTCAATTGCACGTTTCCTTCATTGAGGTTTGTTAAATAACCCAGCATTTGCTTTCACTGTTTCAGTTTCCAGTTATGCTATTAGCAATGTAATGGGTGTTTCTTCGTAGTTTATAGTTCGGAAATGTGTAATTTTTATCTAATTTTGATGTAATAGATTCTGAAAGAAGAAGTGCGAGATTTGCTGGATCCTACTTGTTTGAACAAATCAGATGCAGCAAGTCCAAATGCAGCGAAAGTACATGTCCCAGGAAAACCACCAATACAGATCCGTGAATCATCAAATGGTGTTATTACACTGGCAGGATCTACCGAAATTAGTGTCAGTACATTAAAAGAAATGGCTGCTTGCTTGGAACAGGGATCATTGAGTCGAGCAACGAGAAGTACAAACATGAACAACCAATCAAGGTTAATTCACGATCCATTGTTTGGTATTTATGCGCTTTAGGTTCTTCGAAACTGCGGAGGAGATGCATACCGAGCAATGCTTTCTTGACTTATTTTAGTTCTACCTTTTTTTATAGTTTTATATGCCTTGCTGAATTTTTGATAATCCATTTATGTGGTTGTATAGTCGCTCACATGCAATCTTCACCATCACCTTAGAGCAAATGAGAAAACTCAATCCTATTTCTGGAGATGGAAGTCCTAATGACATAACAAGTGAAGAATACCTTTGTGCCAAGTTACACTTAGTAGATCTTGCTGGATCGGAGAGAGCAAAAAGAACAGGTTCGGATGGTATGCGTTTTAAAGAAGGTTAGTGGCACTGCTTGTCCTTTCTTTATGTCATGAAAGTATTCTTCTCCAAACCAAACATAATAATGGCCATCTTTGTTATCTAAACAGGAGTTCATATAAACAAGGGCCTACTTGCACTTGGTAATGTCATCAGCGCCCTTGGTGATGAAAAAAAGCGAAAAGAAGGTGTTCATGTTCCATATCGAGATAGTAAACTTACTCGGCTTTTGCAGGTATGAATAGTTTAAGAAGTCTGTATCTCCCACTTTGGTAGGCATTATTTATCCTATATTATTTTACAGAAAACTAGTAAGAATGTGAAATTGAATGTTTATTTTGGTTGAAATTGTCTTACATCTTTCTAAAAGTCTGACTGCATTGGAAAAATGACATGCATTAAGCATTTTACAGAATATTTGAAGATGATAAGTAGCTAACCAAAAGAACAGATATACTATTACTCGGTCTTGAATATGTTATCTCATTTTCTCTCAGATTGTTTATTAAGTGATGAAAACTTAATTATTTCATTGGGCAGGATTCACTTGGTGGCAACAGCAGAACTGTTATGATAGGTACTGCCATTTCTTCTAATTATTTAACCTGCTCAGTTGTTTCCTCTTTTTCATGATTTTCACACATTCGTGTTCTAGTTCCTCCCCAGTTCTGTGCAATTTAATTATTGTCCTTAACTATTTCTTTATGAACAGCCTGCATTAGTCCTGCTGACATCAATGCGGAGGAAACCCTTAATACTTTAAAGTATGCTAATCGTGCTCGCAACATCCAAAACAAGCCTGTAGTAAGTTCAAGAGAATAATTTTCATTACTTCAAAGTTTCGTCTTTCTTTTGTCAGATATCAGATGATGTTCAAGGTAGTATCTATAAAGAACTTTCACTCTTGTTTTGATTTAAAAAGGTTAACCGAGATCCTATGTCCAATGATATGCTAAAGATGCGTCAACAATTAGAATATCTGCAAGCAGAACTTTGCGCACGCGGGGTTTCTGATGAAGTACAGGTATCATGGTACTCTTAACTACTGAAATAAACTTAATAGTTATTTTTAATTGCTTATTGGGATCTTAAGTTAGAACACTTCAACGATTGGTAAATAACTCATTTGGTCCTGAACTTCTTC
Source organism: Hibiscus mutabilis (assembly GCA_019671005.1). Lineage (NCBI taxonomy): Eukaryota > Viridiplantae > Streptophyta > Magnoliopsida > Malvales > Malvaceae > Hibiscus > Hibiscus mutabilis. Next base: position 8,612,413 of record CM033748.1, on the reverse strand, counting down.
TTGGAGATAACTCATATAGGATTAGTCCCACAGGCCTTTTAATAGGACTGGTTTTGTAGGTTCTCAAGGAAAGAATTGCTTGGCTTGAAGCTGCTAATGAGGATCTTTGCCAAGAACTTCAGGAGTTCCGCAGAAGATGCAACATTGTGGATCCACGTGAAACCGATGCTCAGGTATGTCAAGGAAACCCTTGTTGAATTCATCTATACTTGAAAATTCTTGGCTGATTTATATGCAAGTTTTTATCATGTGTTTCTTATTTATTTTTGGAATGGTTTATCATGTTTGTTGTCATTTCAAATGTTTATGAATGAAAAACTTCCTATTTCAGGATTGTAGTCCTTGCTCTATCAAAAGTGATGGGCCGAAAAGGAACTTGCAAAGTATAGAGTCTTCTGACTATCAAATGGGTGAAACCATGATAGGTACAGTCTTACCTGACCCACAAAAGACGTATAGCATTCTTCTTTATGACTTTTTTTTTGCTCAAGGTGTTTTCTTGACTTGAATATAATGGCTATATAGCATTCTTCTTTATGACTTTTTTTTTGCTCAAGGTGTTTTCTTGACTTGAATATAATGGCTATTTTAGCAGATGATTCCAGAGAAATTGATGAAGCAGTAGCGAAAGAGTGGGAGCACACGCTTCTACAAAATACTATGGACAAAGAATTGCACGAATTGAATAGACGCTTAGAGGAGAAAGAGGTATATTTTTATATATTGCAATACTGTTCAGTAGTTATTATGTCTGGTTGCAACTCTTATTATTAGCATGGTTGAAAACTTCTCCAACACTAGCTAATTCTTCTATTTTATGTTTGATCAGTCCGAGATGAAACTTTTTGGAGGCGACACAGTTGCTCTTAAGCATCATTTTGGGAAGAAAATTCAGGAATTAGAGGATGAGAAAAGAGCTGTGCAGGTTTAAACATCTTTTAGTTCTCAGACTTCACTTGAATAAAAAAATATGCATGCTAACATTTCTTAACCTATTTCTTTCTTCACTGCAGCAAGAAAGGGACCGCTTATTGGCTGAAATTGAAAACCTTTGTGCTGGTTCTGATGGACAAAAACAAAGAGTGCAAGATATCCATGCTCGGAAACTGAAATCCCTTGAAGCACAGGTGACAAAGAGTTTTAGTTAAATGACATTCATTGTTGGATTGGACAGAAAGGCTGATACTGATTTCATTATAATTGTGGATTGTTTGCACCAGATTCTGGAACTTAAGAAGAAACAAGAGAACCAGGTTCAACTTTTAAGGCAGAAACAGAAGAGTGATGAAGCAGCAAAGCGATTGCAAGATGAAATTCAATTCATAAAGGCACAAAAGGTTAAATCTTATGTTTGTCTTGTATCTTTCTTATGGTTAATTATAACATATATTATACACTCCGCTAAATCTCCCCAATCTTCCCCCTTTTTTAATTTTTCTTCCCTTGTCTATTATGTGCTTGTAGGTTCAGTTGCAACATAGGATAAAACAAGAAGCAGAACAATTTCGTCAGTGGAAAGCCTCTCGAGAAAAGGAACTGTTACAGGTGCCTTGCTTCTTTTGTTTCTATCAATTTAAGCAAGTTATAGTGTGTTGGATTATTAACTATTGCACACATTATTGTGATATACATGAGAACAAAGATAGTCATTTACTGCTGGAATTATATTTTGGATCCGTCACTGATATTTGCATATATTGTTTGTATTATTGCTTAACTGGCTTTAATTGCATGCTCAATCAGTTGCGGAAAGAAGGCCGGAGAAATGAGTATGAAAGGCATAAGCTGCAAGCTTTAAATCAACGCCAGAAAATGGTGAGCATGCTGTCATTTCTTGTGTGACGAGTACCTACCACTGACTGATTTGTTTGTGGAGAACTAATATGAAGCTATTCATACTATCAGGTTCTCCAAAGAAAAACCGAGGAGGCTGCCATGGCCACTAAGAGGCTAAAAGGGTTGCTGGAAGCACGTAAATCTTCTGTCCGTGATAACTCAGGTAGGTTTTATCTTTTTAAAGGTGAATGTCCTGGACATTCCACCTCCATAAAATAATGCTCTTCATAGAGGCATGGCAATTCAACTGTATTCTAGGATATATATTAGTAAGGCCTTATGCTAGACAGTCTAGTTTTATTTAGGGAAACATAAGGTATTCATATTCTGCCCTTCCCTTTATTTTTTCAAATTTCTAATTTTTTTTATGTCTACCAGATATTGCCAATGGGAATGGAATAAATGGGCAGGTAATGATCTCTGTTTCTCTCCTTTTGTTGGGGGTTATTTTTTTTGTACACACATCTTTAACCCATTTTACGTAACATGCTCCTGTAGACCAATGAGAAAGCACTCCAACGTTGGCTAGATCATGAGTTAGAAGTCATGGTGAATGTGCATGAAGTTCGCTTTGAATATGAGAAGCAAAGCCAAGTGTATGTAACAACATCTTATTTGTATATAAAACTGGTTCGGGATATATAGACTAATTTTATGTCACTTTCACTCATTACACACTACTTCCAGGAGAGCTGCACTGGCAGAAGAGTTAGCTGTCTTGAAGCAAGTAGATGAGTTTGCTTCAACGGGGCTCAGCCCTCCAAGAGGAAAGAATGGATTTTCCGGGTATCCAACGTCCTGAAGTTTACTTTATACTAGAAATTTGGTCCTTTTACCATCCAACATGAGTTTGAGGAGATTACTTAAATACGATACTTTCTCACGTATATAAGTGCTACAGCCTCTCCTAACATGCCTTGGTATATTTTACTTCTCCACAGAGCATCCTCCATGTCACCAAATGCAAGAGCGGCCAGAATATCTTCACTTGAGAATATGCTCGGCATATCCTCTAATTCACTTGTAGCAATGGCTTCACAACTTTCAGAGGCAGAAGAGCGGGAGCGTGCCTTCACTAATCGTGGACGTTGGAATCAGTTGCGCTCCATGGGAGATGCAAAGAACCTGCTTCAGTATATGTTTAATTCTCTTGGAGATACAAGGTGCTTTCTCTCACCTAGAGATGTGTAAATATACATGAAATTAGGTCAAATATAATGGCCTATTCCTGGAGTTTGATGAGAAAGAACAGAAAACAAATATATTATGGATGCTTATATACTATGAACAGGTGCCAGTTATGGGAAAAAGACATGGACATCAAGGAAATGAAAGAACAACTTAAAGAACTTGTAGGTCTGTTGCGGCAGAGCGAAGTACAAAGAAAAGAAGTTGAGAATGAGCTAAAATTAAGAGACCAAGCTGTTGCTGTTGCATTGGATATGGCAGCTACGGTTAGTTATATGGAAACTTTTTTCGGTTTTTATATCCAATACTTTATTTAAGCTTTCATCGAAGGCATGCTTAACAGACTAGACTCATTAAAGAACATTGAACTTATCGCAAATGATTCTAAAGCTGTCTCACATTTACACAGATGATGTTGAACTTAGATACGAATACGACATCCAAAAGAGGTTCATTGAGATTGATTTGATTAAATGACTTCCAACTTCTAAGCATATGTCGAATTTTATGATTACAACTATGGATCTTGAATTGCTCTTTTGGAGTTCTTTAATGGCTCAAAAGAACGATGCTCATAAGATGCTTTGAATAAATTCCAATTCTAAAATTTATGAGAATGATTTTTTCTCAAGAATGCTCACTGTTGCTTGAATGACAAACTTCCTCCTTCAAATGTCCTCATAGTGGAGGTCCTTCCCTTGGCAACAACTGAGCTTGCGTTGCTTATCCCTCATAAAATGCCAAACCTTTGTTCAGCTGAATACCGCAACCTGCATTGCATCAAGGAATCTCAGAAAAAAAGTTTCCTCCTAAAATATAGGATTTCCATTTGTAGTAAGATAAATAGAATTTCAAGGTTGTCGTACAGGATCTGTTACCACTGTTGTATGTATCATCATTGCTACTCCTAGCACTGCTTTTTTGACAGAAAGTGTCTATGAGCAGGGGAATTCTCCAAATTCGTTGAAGCACGTTGCTGATGACATGAACGGGTCGTTATCTCCAATGTCTGTGCCAGCGCAGAAACAGCTGAAATATAGCCCAGGTATTGTCAATGGTCCAGCCAGAGAGTCAGCAGCATTCAGGGACCAAAAGGTAACTTCATTCTCCAATTTGAATCATCGTGCTGCAATCTGCTTTCATGCTTAGCTAAGGAAAGTTGGATTTGCTGGTCATGCAGATGGTACCACTTGGGCAGTTACCAATAAAAAAGTTGGTAGCTATTGGACAAGCTGGCAACCGCAAACTGTGGAGGTGGAAAAGAAGCCATCACCAGTGGCTCCTACAATTCAAATGGAAATGGCAGAAGCCATGGAGGCTTTCAGAATGGATCAGACACAGTGATGAAACACTAATAAGGACAAGGCCTTGTTCTCAAGCACTGATACGTAGAGTCTGATATCCGATGGTCACCAGGTTACATTGACCAGAGTAATCTTCGGTTATATGCATGTTCCTAACCAAGGTGCAGGGTGAAGCCTAGAAAAGAGAGCAGGTAATTTTTTCTACCTTATATTTTCATATTGGTATAACCTTCAATGCCTTTGTTACAATTTATATTAGATAGCATTATTTCTATGGCATTGAGGACAAATTACATGTTGTTAGCCAAAAACATGGCAGCATTTATGATTTGCAAACCTCAACTTGAGAAAAATGAGTTTTGACAGTAGTTAAAGAACAATTTACATGAACTCGAATTTGACTGCTAGGGTAGCCAACTCTAACACGAAATGTCCTAGAGGGACTAATGACTTACGAAAATCATGATCAGCTTTGTTGCACATAATTGAATTAGCAAAACCCTGTTTGTCATTCATGAACGTGCCTGAGCCTTATAATATCTTTTTTCTTAGTTGATGCAGTGTATTGGAAGTGGCTGTTGGAACCTGCATGAGCTGTGCTGGTTTAGTTGATTTTTTGAGATTATTGAAAGTATTGGTTTTTAATCATCCAAATTTTTTTTGCTGTGATTACTAAATCCGAGCATCTTGTAAAGAAGTGTTGATGCTGCTGATGGCATGTCAAATACGTCAAAGACATTATCATGCGATGGTTCCAATTGCAATAAAAATAAGTATGTTCTATCAATAACACACTTTTAGGGAAGAAACTATTTGTAAGTGGTAGAAACTTGTATGAAAGCTGCAGTCTAATTGTAATTTTCTTTTTCAGATTTTCATTTTTATTACCCAAATTTGTAATTTCTTGGTTCGTATATTTCAGCATGTGTGCAAGCTTGTTATTAGTTTTGTTAAAAGATTGAAGTCTGTAGCATTTTCAATTGTATAAGGTAAAAAGTTCAAGTCCATTCGTCTCTCCCTGGAAACTGTTTTGAGTTGAAGATAAAAGTCGGTCCATACTGAGATTAACAAGCGATGAGATGCCTCAGAAGGCTTGTAGAAGAAAGTAACTGCTAAAGGGGACATGAATATGAAACAACGTACATAATGTTAGAAATGAATTCCTAAGGTACCAAATAGCAGCAGTTGCATTCGTTATCGTGCAGTATAAATATGTTGGTTTCATTTTTCTCTATTGCATACTCTAGTCCTACAGTTACATGCTGGTAACATCATAAATTAGTTTAAAACATCCCAGAAAGTGGGTCCAATTCACCATCCTCCATTGATACAGCTTCTTTAATCTCCTGTAACATCTTCAGAACCTGCCACATCGTTGGCCTTTGTTCGGAAAAGCTCAAACTACAAGCAATGGCCACTTCAAGAAGCATCCCTAGCCTTTCATCATCCCCTCCGTCGTCTTCCCTGCATGACCTAAGCCAATGCATCATCTCATCCAGAACCAGACACGGGTGCTGGGAAGGAGGTTTCCCTGTCAGAAGCTCTAACAACAAAACCCCGTATGCAAAAACCCTGGTGATTCGAATTTCGAATTTCGGGAGGTTTACATGCAATGGAATCAGGATCTTCGGATACGCAAGTGGCTAGGGCTGCGAGGCAGTAGTCGGAAAGACAGGCCTCAAAGTCAGGGCCAATAAGGACGTTAGAGGACTTGAGATTGCCATGGACAAGCCTCCATGCTTGGTGGATGTAAGAGAGGCCTTGTGCTAAACCCCTCAGCTATTTTCAAGCACGATATCCAGTGAAGCGGCTTTGCCCTTGTTGATTTCGATCCTGCACGTGCCATTTGGAGTTAACAAATTGAGACTTATGGTTTTGTACACCACTTAAGTCCCATGTTGTTTGGGAAATTTCCCAACTCAATCCAGCTTATCGGAGTGGAGAGGCCTAGATTTTAGACTCTGAAATACGACTCTGAATTGGGTCCTACAAATTTCTGACGTTGGACCCGTCAACATGATCCGACGAGCATGTTATAGTAATACAGTGCTTCACTTTAGGTCAGGGAAAGTGCTTAATTATTAAATTAGATAATTTTAAAGTAAATATCATGTACTGTAATATATTACTATTCATATGTACCGTAATGTCTGACGTGAGACCCGTCAACATAATCCGACGAGCATGTTACAATAATACAGTGCTTCACTTTAGGTCAGGGGAAGTGCTTAATTATTAAATTGGATAATTCTACAGTAAATGTCATGTATCGCAATGTATCACTATTCATATGTATCGCAATATACTACTAACTGTTTTAATTAGTTTTGAAATCCTAAGGACCGAAAGTGTTATTATCCCTTTTTAGAATAAAATATTAAAAAAATAATATTTATATATTTTTCAGATTTTCTTTTATTTTTTAATTAAAAAATAATTAAAATTTTATTACTATAATAATTCTTACATTCACTTTAATTTAAAGGTAAAGTTCACAAATGGTCACTAAACTTTGATCAATTATTCAATTTGGTAACTAAACTTTTAATTACTTCATTGTTACCATTAAACTTTTAGTTTTGTTTCAATTTGGCCACTGACTCGTTAACAGCCGTTAAAAGAGTAATGTGGTTGTTAAAATATTTTGTATAATAACACATTTAGTCCTCCATGTTTACACATTCAAACAATTTAGTCCTAATTCGAAAGAAATAATAAATTTATCCCTCATTCTTTCAATTTGACCCTATTTTTAATTAGATATAATTTAATATTTTATTTTGATCCCTCAATTATAACTAATGTTATCTTGTCCCTCCCAATCCCAACCATAACCAATTCATCCTTTAAAATTTCATAAAGAATAGATCATAATCATCTCATGAAATTGTATTCAAACGATATATATATATATATATAAACTAAAATAAAATTTGTTATAAAATTACTAAAAAACCTTCTATCCCCTTTTTCTATCAATATCGTCTTCAACAATTTCCTGCTTACAAAGCCATGTTCACAACCCACATCCCAATTAGTTTGTTGTTCTTGTATCATCGTCTATTAGCTCTATACAACCCTTTTAATTTACCAGAAGTTAAATTAGCAACAAATTATTTTTATTTTATCGAAATCGCTGGGTACAAATTTATCAAAATCATAAAAGAGTCCCAAACCCACAGTGGAAATGCTTGGAATCTACATATTGTTCCCATAGTTGCGAGAGCTCCCTCATCTGTAATGTTTTCTAGGTATTTATTTTAACAACTTTGCAAGCTTATTGTTTATTTTTAACTTTGGTTTTTGAATGAGGAAATGCTTAAATTTGCTCAGATGATGCTTGAGAAAAAGTAAGGCTCAAAATTTTAGAATTCATTTTAACTTGAATATAGAATATTAGTGGGTACCAAGAAATTTCTATTTATAGAATCCACGGTTACTGTGCTACTAATGGATTTTATTCTGGGAAAAGAGTTGATTCTGATCTAAACTTTTAACACTTTCCCCCTATCAGCTTTAGGACTTGCTTAATGCAAAAGGGTTCGTTCAAGTCCAAAAAAGACTTTTATATTCGTGTTTCTAATTGACTTTGTGTTGCTTGCTCTTATTCGGTTCTTATGCAAATTCTGAACTTAGATGTTGTAATTTGAACTTATGGTAAATTAAAGGATGGATTGGGTATGGTTGGGACTTGGGAAGGACAAGATAGCATTAGTTATAATTGGGGGATCAAAATAAAATATTAATTATCTCTAATGAAATAGGAAAATTTTATAACGGGGCGACAAACATCGCTAAACACGGCTAAACATTGTTAATTTTTAATGGCTTTTAATTAAATATTAAACTTTTTAGGTACTCAACATACAATACACCATTTTTTAAAATAAAATTGATTTTCTAAATTCTCAATCCCTTAATCCCCAAATTCTCAAACCCTAATTGCTAAATTCTCAAACCAAAACACATGTATTTAACCTACGAGCCAAAACGCTATTGCTTGACTGTTCGAAATATATTTTCGAATCTACGATTAGAACCAAATTATCATGCATCTACCCTACGAGCCAAATTATCCCAAATTATCATTGTTTAGTAACGTTCAAATTCTCAAAACGCATGTAAGATTAGGGTTTCAATGGCCAAGGTTAGGGATAATTTCTATTAGTATTTAACCTAGAGAAATTAAAATTGAAACGTGGTTGTTAATTTTGAATTTATATTAGGATTTGAGAATTTGGGGATTAGGGTTTAAAAATTCGGGAAATTAAGGTTATTTAATTCAAATTTTAACTTTATTTTAAAAAATAATTTATTGCATGTTGAGTCCTTGAAAATTTAATATTTAATTAAAAGTCAATAAAAATTTATAATATTTAGTGATGTTTTGCGTTAGCGGCGTTTAGCAGTGCTTGTCGCCCATTGTAGACTCATCCAACTAAAAATATGGTCAAATTGAAATAATGAGGGTTAAATTTATTATTTCTTTCGAATTAGGACTAAATTGTTTGGATGTGTAAACGTGGAGGACTAAATGTGTTATTATTTAAAATATTTTAACAGTCACATCACCGTTTTAACTGTTGTTAACGGATCAGTGGATAAATTGAAACAAAACTAAAAGTTTAATGGTAACATTGAAGCAATTGAAAGTTTGGCTACAAAATTGAATATTTGATCAAAGTTTAGTTACCATTTGTAAACTTTACTCTTAAATTAAAGTGAATGTATGAATTATTATAGTAATAAAAGTTCAATTATTTTTGAATTAAAAATAAAAGAAAATCTAAAAAATTAATATAAAAATAATTTTTTAAAATTTTATTATAAAAGAGAATAATAACACTTTCGGTCCTTAAAATTTTAAAATTAATTAAAACAATTAATGATACATTATGATATATATGATTAATATGATTAATAGTACATTATCTTACATGACATTTATTATAACACTAATTAATTGATACCAAAATCACATCATTTCCGTGCAGCAGCTAGATTCTTCGTGTTCATAGAAAACATAGATACCTGGCAAATGAGTTAAAATTAGAGATTTAAGTTAATATTAAATGTTTGATCAGTTAAATTCATTAATTTAAATGTTTGGTGAATAATGGATTAGGGTAAAACCTCTAATTTTAAAAAAGCTGTTAATAGAAGCTTTTTAAAATTAGAAGTTTTGACATAAGAGTTATAAAGACCATTTTACCCTTAATAATTATCAAAAGTCTTCAAATAACCCAAATTTCAACCTTTTATATTTTAATTCTTTACCCTCACGTATTTACATTGTGACATTTGTAAAGTAATAGTTTTTTATTTTTTCTTTTTATTCTCACACATTTATATTTGTATTTAAATTTAATAATTAATTAAATTATTTTAAAAATAATTATATAAATAATAAATTAATTTATATATCCTTCAAATATGCTTAGTAATGTTATATTAAAAAAATATTTTTCATAATCAAATTAATTAAACAAGGATAGAATATAATTACGTCCTTATATGTCATTTTGTTTGTTTAAATAATCAAGCAGCTATTAGCTATCAGATAATTTTAGCAAACACGTTTATACAACCCGCTAATTAAATCAACTAATGCAATCAACTATCAATTATCATCTAATATAATTCGCTATTAATTATCCGCTAATTGTCAAACAAAGTCATTATCTTTATGCTTTCTTTACTACAAACCCAAGGCATGTGATTAGGAAAATTGATTATTAAGATAAAGCAATTTTCTCTGGTCCAATTACACGTGTGCCTTTCCTGATTGGGTGGCAACCCGAGTTAACACCGAGTGGAATCGCTGCTTATCTTCGAAACATGCGAATAATTCAAACAATTGAAGAAAATGAAAGCATGAACTTGTTACCGTGCATGAGGGAGAAAATATTGCCATTGGGCTGAAAATCATAGATAAGAAGCCTCTCTTCTTAAGCTTGAAAATAAGCCCCGAGAGGCACCAAATTGGGATGCCTTAAGCCGCCAACTGATGTCATGTGTTGTTCGAACGTTTCCTTCGTTGTGGCTGCTAATTTCCCAGCATCCAGTCTCTTGACCGTCACCACCAGACGATTATCAAGCACTGCCTTGTACACTATTCGAAATTATAACAAATCTTCCTACAAAAACTCACCAATGCTAATCCTTTTTGGGCGTTTCGTTATCAAAATTTCAACAAATTTATATTGACTGAATAATATGATATTATTAATAGTGTTAAAATTTTGATTATATAAGAGAAACCTTAATATTATCACTTAAAGACATTATTTTTACAATGCGAAACTTTTAACATTTCACATTTAAACAACGACAAAAAAACTTTATTTTTTTTCATTTTTAATTGGGTTGGATTTAGGGTATGGGATTGTGAGCTTTTTTGAGAAATTAAAGATTTTTTATTTTTTTAATAAAATTAAAAATTTTAATTTTTTAAAAATAAAAAATACAGAAAATAACAAAAATAGTGCACATGTCACGTTTTTATTGGATAACGGAAAATTTTTTAACGTTCAACACAAAAAAATCTTACAAGAATTAAAAAATAAAACGTTACACACCAACTTGAGCCAAAAAATACTTTAAATATTTATATGAAAAATTAAATACAGTCTAAACACTTATTTGAGTATTCAACATTTTCATAATGCGAAACTTTTTAACATTTCACGTTTGAAGAACGACAAAACAACCTTTGTTTTTAATTTTTTTTTTCATTTTTAACTGGGTTGGATTTGAGTATTATGCTTTTTCTGGCTTAGGCCCAGTAGACAGAGCCTATTTTTTCAAAAATGGTCCAACCAAGTTTTTACCAATTTATTCGGTTCGCGGTTATAAAATGCGGTTTTAGTTCGTTTCACGATCCCACTAGTTTTCCTGGTGCTTGTTGGACCGATCTCCCAGCCATTTGCTGCTTTTAAGAGCAGATATTCAATCGAGTTGAGTTAAAAAAATTTTGAGTTAGTCGAGTTGAAGAATCTTATTTTATAACTTAAACTTTATTTAAAATTTTCCTGAGTTGAGTTTTTGTTCAAATTTATTTTATTTATAATGTTATTATACTAATTAGTTCTAATTTAAACGATTTTTGATAATCATATACAATAGACATATATCTTTATTTTTCATATTTTTTTCACATGTGATATATATAACAGAAAAAACTGAGAGACTTAACTCGAACTTAAAATCTTATCCACTAATTACTAAAAAAATTGAGTTATTTAGATTTTTATTTTATAACTCAAACTTTGTTTAAAATTTTTCGAGTCGAGTCAAAACGAATAGTATATTTCCACATAGAATTGAGTTGGATAATTAAATTTTTTAATCGAGACAAATCAAGTTTTGTCCATCCTTGAATGATTTAATAGGTCTAGTTTCAGCGGCTATAATTTCGGTCAATTTCTTTTAAATCGTACCATGTAACGTTTATTAGTTGAAAATACATATTTTTCAATGAGATACAAATACTATTTTATATTCAAATATAATAATAAAAATGTATTCTTTTCTATTTTCTTCTCGTTGTCACCTAGATCAAATGAGGAACTCTGACTATTTGCCGCTCTTTCTCATTTCTCAAATTTAGTTTGTTTATTTAAAAAATGAGATAATGAATTAATTTGTTAAATAATTGCATTTATCTAATGATAAAAATAAACACCATGTAAACTTCAACCTTTACCTGGTAAAGAACCAAAAAAAATCAAAATGTATGAATATAATTGAATAAAATTGGGATTATATTGAGAGGAAAAAAAAACAAAATTTATGAAACATGACAACTTTGGGAGAATCGCAAATTGGATAGATTAAAGTTTGAAACTTTCTCATACTGCTGGAAAAGTCGAGGCCTTTTAGTGGCTTGTGATATAAGTGGAAACCAAATAAATGTAGTTGTTGAATGATCCCAGTTGCCCAACTTCCCAAGCCACGAAGTTCTGAAACGGTACTACGGTAGTATTTTTTTTGTTCCCCTTCGGTTATTTATCCCGACTAATTTGTACCAACTTGTATAATATATCTGATTTTAATGGGTGAATTTCCGAATGAATTTTTTTTACATATGCAAAATTTCAAACTCAAGACCAGCTTAAATAATATCAAAGTTTAAATTATTTATCACTTGAACCAAGTTGGTTCAAACGGTAGTATTTAAACAGCGTGAATGTCTGCAACTAATTACCACCGCTGCAATACTAAATTCGTTTATCTGCAAACTAGGAAATAATCCGAAGAGGCAGCCAATGGAGCGTCAAAAATCTTGGATGGTAATTGCGATGCAATTGCAAGATCAAACAATGCTTATCCCAAAGGGTAGGTAGATGCGTGTTTCGTTAACTTTAAAGTTTAGGCCACCGATGGCAATTAGGTTAGGCTTTTAAAATTCCTCAAATCAAAGCTTCTCTGCTTGTCCGCGACGGAATTGTTGGGAATCAAAGTACGAAACAATTCTTTCTTGATTAATCGGCTAAAATAGAGAAATAAACTAGAAAATAATACAATAAAAGAACACACGATTTTTACGTGGAAATTCCCAACCGGAAAAAAACCTAGACCGTTGTCAAAGACAACCCAAGAAACCACTATGTGAAAATTGTTACAACACACAGGCTATTCTCACAATCCTAATACCCCAATAACACTTGAGAAAATATTTAACTACACCTTTCACCACTCTAACACAAGAGAATAGAAAGGAATTTAAAAGCCAAATAGAACTCTCAATACTTGACTTGGTACAATTGAAAATGAAAATGGTTAGGCCTATTTATAGTTGAGTTCCAGAGGCTAACTTACAAATAGAACTCTCAATACTTGACTTGGTACAATTGAAAATGGAAATGGTTAGGCCTATTTATAGTTGAGTTCCAGAGGCTAACTTATAAATAGCCTAATCTTCAGGGACCAGAAAATAATTTTCTCATTAATTATTTTCAACTTGCCCAACCACTTTCAAAATTAGGTGCAACCACTTTGGACTTTGTGGTTGCCATATTGACAATTAAAATTTCAAGCCAATTTTTCAACAAATCTCCATCATGACTTGAAATTTCACTGCTTTTACAATTTCAAAACAGAAATTGTCGTACTCCACCATAAAAAGTACACCTTTATAAGACCTCGACACGACGAAAATGCTGAAACTTATAGTGCAACTTCCATGTTGGCTCCCTCTGGAAGTTCATCAGCCATCGACACCATACACCTTGCATCAATGCCAACCAATGCCTGCGTATACCATCAGATCCGCTAGCAGCAACACATCCTCTTCCATAGTAAATCAGAGATACCATGAAGACGTCATTCTCAACTTCATAGAAGAAAATCATCTCACGTGACAAGCGAGACGATGCTAGTCTTTGATTCGGAGCCTTTTGCAGAACTTGCTCCTCCTGAACAATTTTTCTTTACATGCTCAGCCTTGTGCGTCCTCAATCGTATTAACGTGTATTTCATGTTTATTTGCCATAAACCAAAGTCAATCTTTCCATCAATTTTTCTATGTCACACTTCATGGCGGATGTAATCACAACTAAATGTAGTCCGTGAACAATGCACCAGGTAGTTCTCAGGAAAGAGAGGTGAATTACAAGGATCGCTCAAATACCAAGTCTTTCCTTAACCAGAACTTTCCTAGACATGCACTTCCATACTACCACAGTAACCACCAATCGAGAAGAAGCCAAGAACAATATTCAAGCAACCACGAACTCAAAGTAACTGTGAAAAATTTTCTTTTCCAAAATGGAGGTTCAGACATTGCTGCAACCACAAGGATAAGAAAATTATCTCTCCTTCAACCTCGCTCTGATGCCAATTGTTGGGAATCAAAGTGCGAAACTATTCTCCCTTGAGATTAATCGGCAAAAATAGAGAAATAAACTAGAAAACAATACAATAAAAGAACACAAGATTTTTATGTGGAAACTCCCAACCGGAGAAAAACCACGATCGTTGTCAAAGACAACCCGAGAAACCACTATGTGAAAATTGTTACAACACACAGACTATTCTCACAATCCTATTACCCGCAGTACACCCGATAAAATATTTAACTACACCTTTCACCACTCTAATACAAGAGAATAGAAAGGAATTTAGAAGCCAAATAGAACCCTCATTACTTGACTTGGTACAATTGAAAATGGAAATGGTTAGACCTATTTATAGTTGAGTTTTAGGGACTAACTTACAAATAGTCTAATCTTTATGGACCAAAAAATAATTTTCCTATTAATTATTTTCAACTTGTCCAACCAATTTCAAAATTAGGTGCAACCACTTTGGACTTTATGGTTACCATCTTCGACAATTGAAATTTCAAGCCAATTTTTCAACAGAAACAAATATCAAATAATGGCCCTTTTCTTCTACATAATAGATTTTGTGCATCTTATTATTCAAACGTAAAGCGTAAGAAAGTGGCAAAATGTTTGGCTTGAAGTTAACTAATACATGAATAATATCATATTTGTTGATATATACTTTTAAACTGTTTAATATAGTACTTAGAAACAAAGTTAGGATCAAATGTTAAGAGATAGATTAAGGACCAATTAAGTATTTAAATTTAAAAATTAAGAGGGGTAAAAGTTTTATTTGACCAATATTTAAATTAAAAGGGACTTAAGGTGCTATTATATCAAAAAATTTGGGAGGGTCGTTGCTCCTCCCACCCTAAGTGTGGTTCCGTCCCTGGTAGTATTTAACGTTTGATAAAATATTCAATATAGTATATATTTTTTTTTGTAAAAAATATCTAATATGACACTTTTTTTGACAAAACTTAAATATAATCCTAATCCTACCGAGAGGAGAGAGGAATGGAAAACTATAGGAGAAGGAAGGGGAGTGTTCTTATTAGGTCCAGAACCCATGACCTAAGGGGATATAAGGAATAAAGATAAGCAGCTTGGCCAACCTAATTGAATTTGCAGCTCGCGCAGTAGTCTATGTATACTTCATCCATAGACTCGATAATCTTTAAAACATTTTTTATGAGATTTTTTAATATTTTAATAATTGTTATGTATTTTTTAAGTACATGTGGATTATCAGACTAACTTACACTCCAGATCTGTTTAAATGTTAATAGTGCATTTAGATTTTATGTCTAAAACGTAATTTGATTAGATTTTAAATATTGGAGTAAAATTTATAAGAAAAAAATTACGGTCAAAGTGATAAAAAAATGAGTAAACATTAAAGATTAAATTTGTTATTATATTTATTTTTAATTAAAGATGATGTGGTAAAAAATTGATTAAAAAGTAAATTAAAAATGTTGAAAAATTAAGTTTTTTATTAAATTCGAAAAAAGATTAAACATTTATTTAACAATTTTAAAAGATTCTCTTATTTGAATAGATTTAAAATTCAATTATTTTAAAAGATTAAATCCTTACATAAATTATCTCTAAATAAGTAATCATTATTTTAGAATTTAACTCAGTATTATTTTTATCAAAGTATAATAAAAGAAGCTTTCAATATATATTTTTAAACAATTTTTATAAGGGAAAATAAATTTTGGTCTAAGTAGTCTTCAACCCGCAATCTAAAAAAAATGATGTCAATTAAAAATTTTAACCATTCATTTTAAAAATTATTGACAATCTTTTAATATTTTATATTTCTAGTACTTGAAAAACAAATATTCAATAACATTAAAACTCGTCAACATTTTCATAGCAACCAATGAATGCATTCGTCTGAAGTCTGAGCAAAATTAATAATACCAACCACCATGTATCGTCAGCATAATATAAAGAAGTAAAATATATATGATGATTCATTCAAATATATATATATATATATATGATAATAATTAAACCGGTAAAATACTTAAATTATCATTCAATTTTGTTTGATCTATTTTAAATACTGAACTTTAAAAACAGCCAATTTACTCACTAAACTTTATATATTAACCTGTTTTGATCATTCTCTGATGATATAGATTATTTTATTATTTTTATTATGGCATGTCATTTTTATTAAGGGTAAAATATACAAATGATCACTTAACTATTTTCTCGCTCCTATTTTGCTCACTCAACTTTCAAAATTTCAATTCTAAACTTTTGAATTATTCCAATTTTAGACACTTTAAATTATTTTATTAATATTTTTATATGACATGCCATATTTTATTATTGAAATATAAAAATAATTTAAAATAAAATTATTAAAATATTAATAAAATATAAATTTTATTTATTTTATAATAATAAAATAGGCCATAGAGCGAAATTAAGTGATATTATAGGTATTTTACGTTCTTAGTAAAAATAATAATTTTAGTTGTCCGTATCCTAATCGACATTATTGGCAGGTGTGAGAAATAAAAGCTTATGCATCCCATACCTCAAATTAGCTTTCATTAGATATTAGTTTATATTTTCGATTGGGTACCATATGAGGTGGTAATATGTCGAATGAATCTTTTGAGTGGTTCTAATAAAAATGTAGTTGTTATCTTTAAAAGATTAGAATTTAAATAGTTATTTTAAAAATTAAGGTTAAGTGAAAAATAAGTACTAAAAGTACACATTTTTTTAATTTAAAGTATTTAAAGTATTTTTTTTTTATAAAAATAGGTGTCTAAAGTTTTAATTGTTATAATAGTTAACTACCGTTAAACAAATATGTTAACCAATAAAATTTCAACACATGCCATTTTTTAGTTTATAATTTCTTTTAATTAAATTTTTAATTTTAATAATTCAAAATTATTCAAAAAATCTTGATATTCTAAAATGTTCTAAAATAATCCTCAAATCTTTAAATCCTAAATCTCAAATCTCCCTTGTTGCAACCGTTGATTGTAGTCGTCGACCCTATTCTTTCGATCGCCTAATCCAGCCGACCATTTTTTCCCAACGCGTTGTCGTCAGAATAGGTGAACAATGTGCCAACCAAACATTGAATGTCGATGTGAACTCGTTCGATTGGCACACCGTTCTCCAATTTCCGGCGATGACGTGTTGAAAAAATAGCCGAATGCGTTTGGGGACCGAAAGGGTGGAGTCGGCGACAGCGGCCAATGGCGACAACGGTGAGAATTTGGAGATTTTTAGAGATTCAGGGGTTGATTTTAATATTTTTGAGAATTTCATGATTTTTTAAATTAAATTTTAAAGTTAACTTTCAAAAATAATTAAAAATTAATATTCCTGCCATGTATCACGTTTTTTAAATTGTTGTGCACTAAAAATTATAATGATTGAAATTTTATGGACCTATTTTTTAAAAAATACTTTAGGCACCTGAAATTTAAAAGAAGTATACTTTGGGCACTTATTTTTCATTTAAGCCTAAAAATTATATTAATTTTTCTTTATTTTCGTGCTATATATTTACTTGATATTGTTGATCCCTTTTATTAGTTTATTCATTTGTCTCAAATTTTTGGTAGGAAAAAATATTAATTTTTTTTTTGAATTTTATTTAAAGGAAGCTGCATGTGCAGCGGTGATCAATCTCCAGATTAACCAATCGATATTTCTAATCATATAAATATTAATCAACTGTAATGTTTGCACATGTGTAAGGGCACCAAGTGGGAGAAAGAAAAAATGCATATATTTAAAATTGAATCGTTACATCTATCATATTAAAAAAATGAATCATTACGTCTATTATATTAATAAAATATTTTTCATAAAAAATCAATTAATTATTTTACAATATTATATAGTTTTCCGAAGTATAACAGGGGCATATTCTACTAATAATAAAGTCGAGTTTCATCCAAAGAATTTGGCACACTGCATTTATTATTATTTGATTTTTTTTTAAATCATTATTCATCTTTTGATTTGAACCAAATCTCCTCCAAAATATTAAATAAGTTGCTTAATTGATTTGTTAAGCTACGTTGGGAAACAAGTTGTATATTTTGAATTTGTTAATTAGGATAAAGATTGGATATATCCAATGACAAAATCATGTCCAACATAAATATAAGGTTAAAAATAGGTATAAAGTCCAACTAAGCACATGCTAAGTTAAACCAATATCACGTGGCAATAAATTATTCTTCAAGTTTATGATCTTTATACAGATTCAATGAATCAAGCTAAGATGAGATTAATGTTTTTATTTATTGGGATAGCCTTTGATTTTTCTTTTAAATAATGGTCGATGTTTTTGGGATCTTCATATCTCAAATCATTTAAGTATAATTAAAAACCTTTTTAGAAAGAGATAAGATAGGAATTATTCGAACTCAAAATTTAATGTCAAATATAATTTGAGAGATATTTTTATAAATATATATTTCTTTTATAAGAATAAGAAAAAAAAAGAATTGTCTGAAATCGATCTTAAAATTTGAGAGACATATTTAAATCCTTTTGAGAATAAAAAATTCCTATTGGATCTGTTTACCAAAGGAGAAAAGGAGAAGTCGTAGTGAAATGTCCAACTTTACATATTGGGTTATCCCAAGAAAAAGCCCACCCGAACCATTTAGTTTACCATGCACGCGGAGGTTAAAAAACAAACGTGCTTACAGCAGTCAAAGCGGGCGTCCAAGTTATTACAACAGCTCCTACCTCCGTGGGCTGCTGTCCTTTTCCACATGTTTCTTTGATGTGCTGTTCTACCTTGTCAGTTCTCCCCCTTCCTCTCTCTCAATCACCAAAATAAATAAATTAGTGCCCTCTACGAATCCACTTGGAGTATTTCTTTTGCTTTTAGAGTTTTATCCATCACCATCTGGTAATATTTTTGACTCTTCCCACTTCGTTCCTATATAAATCCTCCATCACTGGCCCCATCTTTTACCCAGACTTTCAAGAATCCTATTGTTTTCATCTCTTTTTGATTTCTTTTCAGATATGGGTTTACAGCGATCAACTATGGCGGTGCTCTTGCTGATGATGTTCACTTTATCATCAGCGCTTGACATGTCCATCGTATCCTACGATGAAGGGCATCCCGACAAGTCCAAATCCAGTTGGAGAACAGACGAAGAGGTTATGGCCATGTACGAGGAATGGCTGGTGAGGCATGGGAAAGCGTACAACGGTTTGGGGGAGAAAGAGAAGAGGTTTGGGATTTTCAAGGATAATCTTAGATTCATCGATGAACATAACGCCGATGAGACCCACAGTTTTAAGGTTGGGTTGAACCGGTTCGCTGATCTGACCAACGAGGAGTACCGAGCCATGTATTTGGGAACTAAGAAACCCATCAGGAAAGTTTTCAAGAAGAGCGATCGTTACGCGCCGCGCGTGGGTGAAGAATTGCCGGCATCCGTTGACTGGAGGAAGAAGGGAGCAGTCGCTGCCGTCAAAGATCAGGGAAGCTGCGGTAAGATTTTTTTAACCCTATTGGTTTTTGTATTTGGATATTGAACTTTGTTTTAGTTTCCAGATTTTAAGTTTACTTGGGTCAATCTTTGATGGATGTTTGTTTGTTTAATGAAAACTGTACCAATTATAGGTTTTAATCGTTAAAAAAAGAATGTATAAAATGTTGGTATAAGGTTCTTTGGATCCACATGGTCAGTTGATGTGGCTGCTTTTGGTGGCATAATATTAAGGTGCCTGGATGATAGCACGAAGGTTCATGGCCTACTCCACCGTGAAAACTGGGGTCATAGGAGAGCACACGTGTTGAGATATATGTCAACTGGATATTTGTAGTTTGCACATAAATGCTGCTTAAACAAATTAATTGAATGCAATATATTTGAATTTAGAGGATTATGAATTGCTTTCATGAATGTTTTGGTAAGATGATTTTACTGATTGACCACTGTTGAATGTAGGGAGTTGCTGGGCCTTCTCGGCTATTGGAGCTGTGGAAGGGATAAACCAAATCGTTACCGGTGACCTCATCTCCCTCTCTGAGCAGGAGTTGGTGGATTGTGACACATCCTACAATGAAGGATGCAACGGAGGGCTCATGGATTATGCCTTTGAGTTCATTATCAATAATGGTGGCATCGACACCGAAGAAGATTACCCTTACACAGGCAGTGATGGCAAATGTGACTCCTACCGGAAGGTAGGTGTTTTTAGTTTAAAATTCTAAAGGTGTTTCATCCGGAAAGGATATAATTGTAAACTATAGATTTATCTTTTCCCTTCCTCTTGTTTTCTACACCTGCAGAAAAATGCCAAGGTTGTTACAATTGATTCTTATGAAGATGTTCCTCAAAATGATGAGAACGCATTGAAAAAGGCAGTTGCACACCAACCGGTTAGCGTTGCCATTGAAGCTGGAGGCAGGTCTTTCCAGTTGTATACATCAGTAAGAATGATATCCTTCAAAATTACTAGTAATTGTAATGACCATGTGTTTAATGGGTCATAATATTGATGATACTCGCTCAAATGCTCTAACAAAATATTTTTTTTCCAACCAACAAAATGGATTCTGCATGGTTTCAATGCTTTGTGGCTAATCACTTGACTCATTTATCTAGTCCGAATACCTAATTAGTAAATTTATATTTGATTACGAAGCAATAATGTCTCTTAAAATTCAAGCTCGAATAATGTTATTCTACTGTTCTTCCAATGTAGGGTGTATTTAATGGAATATGCGGGACAGAATTGGACCATGGGGTGGTTGCTGTCGGATATGGCACAGAGAATGGTAAAGATTACTGGATTGTAAGGAACTCATGGGGTGGTCAATGGGGAGAATCAGGCTATATCAGGATGGAAAGAAACCTGGGCAATTTAGCAACAGGAAAATGTGGAATTGCAATGGAACCCTCTTATCCTATCAAAAGGGTCAAAATCCCCCCAATCCTGGTCCCTCACCTCCATCCCCAATAAAGCCTCCTACTGTTTGTGATGATTATTACAGCTGTCCCGGAGCAATACTTGCTGCTGTTCCTTTGAGTACTATGGCTACTGCTTTGCTTGGGGGTGCTGCCCACTTGAGGCTGCGACTTGCTGCGATGATCACTACAGCTGCTGTCCGCATGACTACCCTGTCTGCAACTTGAATGAAGGCACCTGCTTGATGGTATGATTAAAAGATGAACTGCATTGTTCTATCCTTGATTATGCTAGTGACCCTGCATTTTTATTGTTTGCATATGCATATGATCATTATTCTAATTCAGCATTTTGGTCCACTTTTCTCAACATTCACAAGTGAAATATCTTTCCAATTCTCCTTTTATTTTTGTCTATAAGTCGTTAATGTTCTTGTCAATTGCTTGAATTCGTTTTGCAGAGCAAGGGCAATCCAATGGCAGTGAAAGCACTGAGGCGCACTCCTGCTACGCCTTTCTGGGCACAGGGAATCGCAGGCAAAAAGAACAGTGCTTAAGTAGAAGCCTGGGGTTTCATGCAGTGGATGATGGCACCAGGAGGATGAAAGATGCTTGGCAGTGCTTAAATGTTCTCCTTGGTTTTATCGTGCTGCAGTCCTTTATTTCATTCTGAATTCCAACATATGAATGGTTCATAAAAGTTGCGCAGATGCCAACATATGAACAGTTTCGCATGATTTTAAAATTGAGGCTGAAGATATAACATCATTAGAAATATATGAACTCAACTAATTATGGAGTTTGAACTAATTTTATCCATTGCTGCATTTGGTGAACTGACAGAATATTGTCAATTTCTATTGTCCTATGTATCATGTCATCATTTGGCAATAACTTTCTATTGTCCTATCTTATAGAAAGGTTTGACATTAAGAATTCAATGGTCATTGTTATCTTGGAGCAACCTTTGATTACAGGAATCAATCTGCCATAAACAGTAACTTCATAACAGATTTTCCTGGGCTTTAGTATGCCGATGGACAGCAAAAAGAAAAAACACAATTTAAACTTAACAGGTCAAAGAACATCCAACTTCTTAGGAACCGCAACTGTTTTTTTACAAGTAGCACCTCTGAAATATTCTGACCTTCACTTTTACTTTTTCTTTTACTTTTCTGCATACTAACACGGTGCAAGATCCAAGAAGCAAGTATTGTAGCTGATTGTTCACATTTGCTGCAAACTAAGAAAAGGTCTGAACATGAACATGAAGACAACATTCAATTTGACAACCAACTTGTCTCCATTCTATATGATTGTGAAGTATCTCAACTACAGCCCCATAATCAAACGAAGGTGGTTATTTCTTTCAAGGGGAAGAAAGCTTTCCATTTTATTGCAGATTAGGAGGGTTGCAGTCAAAAACTAAAAATGTAATAGGCAAGTAGTGGTGACAATCTCTGAAAGTTTATCTCCACTCAAAATAATGGTGTTTTAGACTAATGTTGCTATCTTGCCTGCTAACAAAAGGGACCCTTTTTTGCCAAAATGACATGTCTGACAATTTAAATCACAACTCATTCTTTTAAGTAAAGACCAAAAATAATGAAAAAAACTAAGGGGTTGGGGACCATCCACTGGGTCGGGTGGGAGGAGGGGGACAGACACCAAATTCCATAAACAACTCAATCATCCATCGTCATTCTTCATCTTCCATTTGATATTTCTAGGGGACCATTGCTGGAGGGGGCAAGGATTATACCATTGTGGACGCTGAACCCCACCCTTGCCCTTATTGACAATGACAGCAGTTTGCCTTCGGCAATTGGCATAACCCATATAATATCTGTCTTGATTATGAAAGCACAAAACAACACTACAATCAAATACTATACCTTGGCAATTATATTAAGTCCTAAGCTCGCATTTTTAAATACTGTACCTTGTTTTTCATTTTTATCTCTTTTCTTTTTTTATCAATATAATCAACCAGCTTATTACATTTTATTAAATAATTCTAATATTTTGTAGACATGATCATAAGAATAGGGTGCACAAACAAGTGAATCAGCAAAAGGAAGACAAATCATAATGAACCTGACCAAGTGGACACTGTCTCAGCCACTGGTGAAGAAAATCTGCTTTCATGGCTTTTTCACCAACAATATATCTTGATTATGTCCTCATCAGTCTTTAAGAGGTTCAAATCCCAGTTGTATTACAGCATCATCTTGTAGCACTAAATTAGCTTTTACAGGTCTTGGTTTCTCCTCATCTGCAGTCGATTGACTTGAAGGTTCTGTTTTTGACTCAGCTATGGGAATTTCACCTAATGAACCTCCATTATCAGCCTTCCCTCTCTGGCTTGTAGTGTTGGGATGGTTGAGGAGAGTTAATTCAGGAGGTTCGATGGCATTATAAGATGGGATGATAGAAGGCAGCTTGGATAACAAAGCTCCAAGACTGCAAGACACAGTAGGAACAAGGGGTGGAATTGGCCAAAAGGGTGGTCCTATAATGCCATTTTGAGGGCTGTTCCAACCTAAGTTGATGGACTTGATCGGAGACTCCTCCGGTCTTTCGTTGATCAATCTTTTTGTTCCACCTAACTGGCGTTTGTCGTCATGACAGAACGATGTTTCATGGTTTTCAGGCATCTGGTTATTCGGTTTAAGGGTGTATGGATGTTGAATGGTTAAGTATGGTCTTTGAATGGCGAAGACTCCCGGTATACTCTGGAGATAGCTGAACTTTCTCTGTATGCTGATCACCAGGTTGAGATCTTCCACCATCTGAAAAATCCCATTATTCATTGACTGACTTAAAGCCAATACACACACAATTCAAAGAAAAACAAAGAAGGAAAAAGAAAGAAAGACCTTGTCCAATGAACCAAGCTGAATGATCCCTTCTCTGACAGAAATTATGGCAATTGTCTGTAAATCAACAGAAACTTTAATGAGATTTTGAATGGGGCTATTGCCAGCAGCGGTTCTTACAGTTAAAAATCTCTTTTCACATACTTATACTTGGTGTATTACCAACCTGAATGCCTGAATTGAACTGAGATTCCCACGCCCTTGGTTGCTGCTTAAAGGATAAAAAAAAAAACTGAAAGTCAGATCCAAGAAAAAAGTAGATCCACTTATTTGAATTCTGTTGAAGATGAAATAAACAAGTAGACATGTTATCTTACAGGCTCAATAGACAAATTCCAGGAGGATATGAAGTTAGGATCATTATCATTTGGGGTTTCTTTATACACCCATTTGTGACTGTTGTCTGCTGCAATTTTCCCTATTAATCTGTAATCAAAGGTGACATTATCTTCACCGAGCAGCTCTTCAAATTTCTGTAAGGAATTTTAACTATAAATAAAGGAGTTCTCAGTTCTCACCCTTCTCCGTAGTTATAAACTTCATGTGACAATTTGAAGAATATATCAGCTCCAAACCTTCCCTTTACATAACCACTTCCAGCACGCTCACATTCATGGAAATCACAGAACCCATCTTCCCATACAATGATCCTATAACACAAAGCCATTCAGGAGCTTAAAATGGAACAAAAGACAAACATGAAATGTGTCACAAAAAAAAGAGTTAACTGAATTACCAGTTCCTTTTGTATCCTTTGGAACGATCAAGTGCATTCCCTCCAATATCCCACCTGCAAGATAACAATTTGACCTACTGAACGTTAGACCAATGGCCTTTGACATTTACTAGTTGGCTTTGGTTTATGTTTTCTTACTTAGGTGGTGGATAATTTCGAGGCAGTATCCTCCAAAAGACAGCATAAACCCACTTTGAAGAAGTAGAAGAATCTGAATATGAACACAAGCTTCGTAGCGTGTGCTGCAGGAGACAGTTTAGCATTGGAAGTCCAGCTTCCATTGTCACTCACAGAAGACGGCAAGAAGAGAGAGAGAGAGAGAGAGAGAGAAATAAAAGAGAGCTGCCACCGGAGAACAGAGTCTTAGTTAAAGTTGCACATATAAAAGGCAAGAGCAAGAAAAGCATAACCACATTTCCACACGCTGGACAAGTCAGTGTAAGCAACACGCTCCAATGGAATTGTCTTTCATGGAGGGACCAGCTCATTTATGGTTAGATTCAATACTCCAAATGTAAGAAAAAGGAGAGGTTTAAGACCCCCTAAACCAAAATGTTGGCGAGTTTGATACACTCTCCCTACTAAAGAGTAAGGACTTGGGGATGGGATTTCTAGAGCAGACAGGTTCCCCACGGAACCTTCTTTGATTTTGTGTCTTCCCTTAAGAGAGCAGAACGGACAAATGTGAAACAGCTTCAACAGTTGGTTTTTAATTATTCTGTTTGATTAGGATATGAATATGTGTGTTTTGGTGGGATTATCTCACCATTCAAACTCAAGTAGCTTGCAATTCATAATAATACTAGAATCGACGTCTTCCTTCTTCCATGCCAAAAGGGCCAGACAGGCAGTAACAGAAAATGTTTCTTCCACATATATTAGACAAGAATATACCCTGTAGGCAGTCTGTAACAAATCTATTGATTCTGAAAAACTGAAAATGTTTTCCATAGCTAAAAAATTATAGTTCTTGTTCATTTTCAAGTTAACAGGTGGAAAACAACTCCACAGCCTGAATCTATATTTGAGTTTCAGTGAAAGGCACTTGATTTGCTAATGACCCAAAGGGAAAATTGTGTGTTCATTTAATTATAAGAGTCAAATTTGCTTAGCATGGAATTAGAGCAAGGATTGGGTCTGAATCTATTTAAAGGTTTAAGAAAGTGATGTTGCAACAAGCATTCAAAACATCTTTTTTTTCGCCCTTTTTGTTCTAACAGTATTTGATGTCAATATATATGTTTGTCTACTGTTGTAGTCGCATTGGTCCTGAAAGGTTGATGGATGGGTCTTATGAGTCAAATTATGCTAATGACAGGATTATTGACCTATTAGCTTTGCAGGCTTATAGCCGACTCTGTTAAGTGCCCATGAATCTGAGCCTGGCCCAACACCCCTGTCAATGAAAATGATATAAGAAGCTGAAAAAAGCACCATCAATTATCTGAGATATGGAATCCAGGTTTTTATGTCATATAAAACTACACTATCCACTAGTTCTGATAGCAAGAAAGGTTTCAAGCTTTATCTTCAAGGTCATCCAAAATGGCATCTGCAGAGGCCATACCGAAAAATATTGCAGGTTGCAATGCGAGATTATCCCTTCTGTCTCACTGTTTTACATTGCACAACCCTTTTCATGTGTATAATCAATTAATCATGCTAGCCTTGGTGCTCATCAACATTAACTAGAAAAGCAGTCAAGAAATCACTTTATTTCTTAAAATTCTGGCAAAATACAGATGGTCGAAAACACTAATAAAGCTTTCAATTTCAGTGTCTTAAAGTAAAGAAGAGGAAGAAGAAATCTGTATGAGATCTATATATGGTAACTTTCTGTAAGAAACGATAAATGTGGTCCTCCGGCAACTTTTAATTACTGAGAGTGCAGGTGCAGCATCATGCGTCATGAACAAGATGAACACGTCCCTCTCATCTTCTACCGTATTAACTGGACTCCATTTACATACCTGCACTCCCCTTCAAAAAAGAAAGTTTAACCCAATGTGATTTACATATAGCTGCTGCGACCCCAACATTGAAAGACAAGAGAGGATCAATTCTAAGTAAGACTAATATGACAGAAGGAACTTAATCGTTTTCTTTCAGAATTTGGTGTAATAATTGCAGAAGATATTAGATCAAGTTGAACGATGGGGACGGTGGTGGCAGATAAAAAGATTGACAGCAACAATTAGTAAGGCAAAAGAACATCCCAACTCTTTCTAAAAGGACATTTTAGGGCATGGCCCTGCCCTCTCCACTCCTACAATGATCACTCCTTTCCTTATTCCTTTGGATTGAACAGTCTAACAACCAACCATCTCTGATTGGTGCAAACCATAGTCCTAAATCTCATCAGATATATGAGTCCAAAAAAATCTCTTCAATTTGTTAACCCCTTTCTCTATGTTCTTGTGCTGTTGCACATCCTACTAATGATCACCAAAATTAAAGCGACAGCGGTTTCAATGTTGCAGAAATGGTAGTTCCAGCTTAGAACTAAGCTTGAAGGATGCTGTTCATATTTTTATTGACTCTATAAAATATATGGATCAGGACTCGAGTTTCTTTTGATGATACTTGTTGGTGTATCAACAGATTGTGCTGAGCTGTGCGTTTTGTGGATCTGTTGCTAGGCTGTTAAACCGTTAGTTGGTTAAACCCGTTGGTTATAACAGACTGACTTGAGCTGTTGCAGTGCTGTTATACCAGTCTGGGTTATATAAAGAAAGGGTTTGTAAACCCTGGCTCACCAGTCTTTCAATAATCATTGGTTGATGCCAACATTTCTAAAACGCTAGGTTTTTCCTTTTCTCTTCAGTTTCTTTTACGTTCAACACGGTATCATTCGCCAGGTTTTGCTGAAATCTTTTCTCATCCGTTGCTTGCTCCTTCAGTTGTTACACCATGCCGGATTCTCCTGCAGTTGTTACACCATGCCGGATTCTCCTGCAGTTGTTACGGTTGCCGGTGATGATGATTCCAGTAGTTTTCATGGAGGGCGGCCGTTCACCAACAAGAGAGTCAATATATTGCTCGATGAGTCTAATTTTCTTGTTTGGAAACAGCAGATCCTCCTCACGGTGAGGAGTCATCGTCTCGAGAAGTTTCTTAATGGCACCGTTACTGTGCCGCCTAAGAAGATTCGAAAGTCATATGGATCCATGGCTGATAATGAGGCATACGAGATTTTCATTGCTCAGGATAGTGCTCTTGCGTCATGGTTACTGTCAACCATGAGCTCGTATCTCCTCTCTCACTTTGTTGGAGCTGAGACATCAGCTCAGATCTGAAAGATTGTGGTAGAATATTTCAGTAGCCGATCAACAACCACCGTCATGAGCTTGCATTTTAAGCTGCGTGCAATTAGAAAAGGTGATCAAAGTATGTGGGTTTATATCTCAAAGGTTAAAGAGATCTGTGATGCGTTGGCGTCTTGTGGCAGTCCGATATCCACAACGGAGCAGATTGCAACGATCTTAAACGGTCTTCCTGCTGAATATAGGCCGTTTGTTGCGGTTATCACGGCGAGTCGTGAACCGTAAACACTTGAAAGTGTCACGGCTGTTCTTGTAGATGCCGAAGCTCAACAGGAGATTTTTGATCAGTCCTACTTAGCTCCGATGCTGGCTAATAATGTGCAAATTTCTACGATCTCTGGTAACAGGCCTGCTGACGATCCTACTCAGAGATCTCAGTCTCATAATGCTGGACAAGGTGGCCGAGGACGTGGTCTAATCGATTTCAGTGTCAGTTATATGGAAAGATGGGGAATCTTGTGGATCGACGTTATCGGAGGTTTGACAAGACGTTTCCTGGAGTAACGGTGTCTACACAAAGGTCTCGCAACGATGAAGGTTCGTCTTCAGCTAATGTTTGTTTAGCTGATACTAATGTTGCTTCTCCAGTATATAACTCTGCAGGTGCTGGTTCTATTGTGGCAAGTTGTAATCACTGCACTCAGGGACCTAGTGCAGCTGGCACATCTGCTAGCACCTCTGAAGGGTGGTACATAGACACGGGTGCAACTCATCATGTCTCCCCTGATGCTTCCAGTGCTCACCAGTGTCATGATCTCACAGGACCAGGTAAACTTCTTGTTGGTGATGGTAAAGGATTACAAATTGCAAAGATTGGACATTCTGTTATTGATTCTAAATCACGATCACTTACGCTGCATGACTTGCTTATTGTCCCTCAAGTTACTAAAAAGCTATTATCGGTGTCCAAGTTTGCTAAGGACAACCGAGTGTATTTTCAGTTTCATGCCAATCATTGCTTCGTTCGAGATGAGTTGACTGGTGAAGAACTGCTGAGAGGGGTGGAAGAAGATGGTCTCTATACTTTCAATAATGTAGTTTCTAGTGCTAAGGCTGCTCAGATAAATGTTGTGCAAATAAAATGTAACGAATATGAACTGTGGCATCTTAGGCTAGGACATCCTGCATATCCTACATTAGCATCGGTTCTTAAGCGTTGTAATGTTTCATTACCTGCAACAGATAATAAACTTGCGTTTTGTTCTGCTTGTCAAATTGGCAAGAGTCATAAATTGCCTTTTCCTGAATCAAGTACTGTGTACACACAACCGTTTCAACTTGTTTTCACAGATTTGTTGGGACCAGCTCATGTATCCTCTAATGGTTATCGGTATTATGCTTCATTTGTTGATGCTTGTACTCGACACACTTGGTTGTTTCTGTTGAAAGAAAAATCTCAGGCAGTGGCTGCTTTTAAGCAATTCTTGATGATGGTTCGTACACAGTATGAAATTGTTGTTAAGGAGGTTCAAAGTGACTGGGGGGTGAATTTCGTAGTCTCTCACCTGTTCTTGTTGAGGCTGGAATTCGACATCGGGTCACCTGTCCACACACGTCGGAGCAAAATGGTGTAGTGGAACGGAAGCATCGTCACATTATAGAGCTTGCCTTGACCCTTCTTGCTCAAGCACCTATTCCCCTTAAGTTTGGTCCCATGCAGTCGTGAATGCAGTATATTTAATCAATCGACTACCCACGAGAGTTCTTGATGGTGAATCACCCTTTGAAAAGCTATACCATCGGTTACCAGACTACAAGCTTCTACGTGTGTTTGGATGTCGATGCTTCCCACATCTTCGACCGTTTCAGAAGCACAAGTTAGAATTTCGATCCCAGCCATGCACATTCTTGGGAATCAGTCCACAACATAAAGGCTACCAGTGCCTTCTGCCTGACGGTAAAATAATAGTTTCATGCCATGTTGTGTTTGATGAAAGCAATTTTCCTTTTGCTGGCCATGAAACATGTGAATGTACTGTTGGACATGGTGTTGTACACAAGGCAACATCTCTTGAGGTAATTGAGCAAAGGCAAGTGCCTATGCAAGCCCCTCTAGAAGCAAGTGGTCAGGGTACTGCCACGTGTGCACCTAGCCCTACGATAGAACCCGTGAGGAATTTTGCTTCAGAAGCTTCTGTGCCAAATTCATCGAGTGATGGAGTTGAACCTGTTGGAGGTGAACCTGTTCTAGATAATATAGGCCCAGAAAATCCAGAAGCTATTGGCTCTTTGGATGAAGAGGTTGGGCATCCTGAAACATATGCTCCTGCTGCCACAACAGCACAAACTACAGCAAATGACACTGCACAAGATTGTGCTGACATGAACGAGAGTGTGACACGCACCGAGGGTGGCCCAGCTAATGTTCATAGCATGATAACCAGAAGCAAAAGAGGAATATTTAAGCCCAAGCTGTATTCAACTGCGGTACAGACAAGTGAGGAAGTACCTGCCAGCATCGATGAAGCTTTAAAATCTACGGTATGGAATGAAGCTGTTCTTGGAGAATATCATGCTTTAGTGAACAATGGAACGTGGAAATTGGTGAAGCAACCTGATGGTCGAAGAGTGGTTGGGTGCAAGTGGTTGTTTTGCATTAAACGAAACCCAGATGGTTCAGTGGCTCGGTACAAGGCTCGTCTTGTAGCCAAGGGTTTTTCGCAAATACCTGGGCAAGATTTTAAGGATACTTTTAGCCCGGTAATTAGATTTTCGACCGTGTATGTTGTTTTGTCTTTGGCAGTCACAAACAGGTGGAGTTTGCGTCAAATTGATGTTAATAATGCATTTCTCGATGGAGAGTTAGATGAAGAAGTATTCATGCAACAGCCACCTGGTTTTGAGCAATATGATTCTGATGGAGGTACACTGGTATGCAGTCTAAAGAAGGCTTTGTATGGACTTCGCCAAGCACCCCGCAACTGGTACACTAAACTTTACAGCTATCTTGTTGAGATCGGATTTAGGGTGTCTAAAGCAGATACATCTTTGTTTATATGTGACCAAAATGGCGTTGTTACGTACGTGCTTGTGTACGTTGATGACATAATCGTTACGGGATGTTCAGACTCTCATATTGAAGACATTATAGGCAAATTGAGCAACAAATTTGCCCTGAAGGATCTTGGAGAGCTTCAGTTTTTCTTTGGCATTGAAGTCTTGCGAGTTGACGATACGTTGCACCTGAGTCAGAAAAAGTATGTTCTTGAGCTTCTACAAAAGACCAAGATGGTGCAGGCAAAGTCTACGCCTACACCAATGGTTTCCTCAGTTAAGCTGGTTCAAGATGATGGGAGTCCTCTTGTGGATGCGTATGAGTATCGTAGTATAGTCGGGGCTCTTCTATATGTGTGTCACACACGCCCTGACATTGCCTTCAGTGTGAATAAAGTTGCCCAGTTTATGCACAAGCCTAGTGAAACTCACTTGGCTGCTGTTAAACAAATATTACGCTACGTTGTTGGCACAATGGATTATGGGCTCTTGTTCACATCGTCAGATAAGGGAGTGGCGAATGTTGTGGCCTATGCTGATGCAGATTGGGGAAGCAATCTTGATGACAGGAGGTCGACGACCGGATATTGTGTGTATGTCAACAATTGCCCAGTCGTGTGGAGTTCGAAGCGGCAAAAATCCATCTCTCGGTCCACAACTAAGGCAGAGTATAGAAGCATTGCTGATACTGTGTCTGAGCTTATATGGGACAAAGCACTGTTATTGGATATGAGAATAGCTTTAGGGTCAGCTCCAGTTGTGTGGAATGATAATACCAGCGCCGTTGCAATGCCGGCAAATCCTGTGTTTCACTCACGATCCAAGCATGTCGAATTGGACGTTCATTTTGTTCGTGAAAAGATTGCACAGGAACAAGTGCAAGTTAACTACGTGCCCTCTGAGCATCAAGCAGCAGACGGGTTAACAAAACCTCTATCGAGATCAAGTTTCCAATTGTTCAGGAATAAGTTGAATGTTCATATTGGATGTTGTTCAACTTGACTGGAACCAGGAGAGGAAAGGAAGAATGTTCGTGTATCAACAGATTGTGCCGAGCTGTGCGTTTTGTGGATCTGTTGCTAGGCTGTTAAGCCGTTAGTTGGTTAAACCCGTTGGTTATAACAGACTGACTTGAGCTGTTGCAGTGCTGTTATACCAGCCTGGGTTATATAAAGAAAGGGTTTGTAAACCCTGGCTCACCAGTCTTTCAATAATCATTGGTTGATGCCAACATTTCTAAAACGCTAGGTTTTTCCTTTTCTTTTACGTTCAACAATACTCAAAATCTGCAAGTTTGCAGTGTTACGAAAGCTTAATTTCCAACCTCTGCGCACGATCAAATGGAACCAAAATAATACTAGTAATAAAGAAAATAAACCTAAGCAGCACCAGACAAAACTGTGCTTGTACCCAATGCCTAAACAGTATTTGTGGGCAATTCATTAAAGCAAGGAAGAAACAAGAATTAAATGCTGGGGAAGTTCAAAAAGTGCAATTTTATGGTATTTACAATGCTTCACAGAGTGTTTGATTTCATCAAGAACAAACTTCAACTACTCAAGCTGGGCTATAATGCCTTGATTTTCTTCTTCATAGAGCCATTTAATTTCTTAAAAACAAAACAACTATCCATGATCGATCCAATCTGGCCTCAAACTTTTTGATAAACTCCAAAAAAGGAGGGTTTTTTTTTCTTTTCAGAGAAGATCCAAGTAGAAGTAAATGATCCATTACAAAAGTTGCTCCTCTCTTGGAGAAGTTCCATTGAAAAAAAAAAGGTATTAAAAATTCAAGAACATCTCAGAGACTTGGTAACAGCTCAGAACATAAAAAATAACTACTACGTGCAATGCAAGGATGCAATTGTAACAAGTGCTTTAAAAATATCCCCAAGGGAAGATAAGAGCATTAAATGATGTTGATTCGGGAACTTGCTTTCACAGGAATAAGGAGAGAGCATTAAATGATGTCAACCTCATATCAAGCTAAATTACGTAGCAGGGGCTGCGAGATGTGCAATCCAATGCAAATTTCTGCAGAAAATAGGGTGTTGTTTTCTGGTTGAGTTCCAAAATAATCCACCACCCTAGCCTTCCTGGCCATAGTTAGAGTGACCAAATCCAACAAAAATCTTGCATGAGATTACTAATTGCGACGGTAGAAAGTAAGAAAAGAAACAGGTAGCAAAGAAAGATGGAAAATTCTTTATATTAGCATTAGTCCTATTTTTGTTTCCCTCTTCCATCAAACACAGCCATTGATTCCCTCCCCCTGAACCAAAACAGGCCGAGGAGAAGTGAAAGCGAAGTTTTGGGCTTTCCAGTTTCTGCTTAA
This sequence comes from Hibiscus mutabilis, assembly GCA_019671005.1. Classification (NCBI taxonomy): domain Eukaryota; kingdom Viridiplantae; phylum Streptophyta; class Magnoliopsida; order Malvales; family Malvaceae; genus Hibiscus; species Hibiscus mutabilis. Next base: position 8,579,054 of record CM033748.1, on the reverse strand, counting down.
CCCAGAAAAGAAAGGCCGCAGTCCAAATAATCTCCACTCGGGTCACTTGGCAACTCTTCGGCCCAGTGCATATAAATATATTGTTTTACTCGCTGATAGTCTAAAACAGTGTAAATTTACCTGCATAAAAGCTGTCTCTCAGTTAAACTCGGTATCATTTAACGTGCAAATTCTGATCCAGATTAATTGGTTAATAAATTAAATACCGATGGTTAAATCAAAAATATTAAATTTTATGAAAAGTGCAATCAACTGTCCCCTCCTCGAATAATATCCTTCCTTCCTCAATGGGGCAGTGAGGCTATTTTGATTTGATAAGGGAGTTTGATGCCTACCAAATCTCTTAAAGTCAATACCAGACAAAACTGAGTTGGCACGTTGGTTTTTGTTGACAACATAACCATTGACTTTCCCCCTTTGAAACGAGTTTACCAGAAAAGTTTCATTATCAACTCTTTAGCAGGAAGATAACCAGCAATAACCCCCCTTTCGTAATTGACTTTACCCATTCTGCAACTTGGAATAGAATTTAATCTCTAAATGACTACATGAAGCCGTAATCATTGATTAAATGGTGATTTTGTTTTTGTTTTTTTTACTAAAGTTTACTACATTAGCATGCATTGACATTGTAGATTCTTCTTCTCAAGTAACGCGCAATCGCATGCTTATCCTTCACACTTCCGCAAGTTGGTGGCTTTCTCCATTCAAAATCCAAAGCGCCCCATGGTTACCACTGCTCACCTGGATGACTAGAAGAGTTCAGTCAACCCTTAGCTAATGGAGATCGTTTCGTCCACCCCTATAAATACTACTAGTAGGTAGTAGTACTTTGTATATTCTCAAAGTAAAACAAAGGATTTAGATCAGGATACAATAGTTTCACACTTACAATCATGTCGGTCTCGGGAATCCATGGCCTGCCTTTGGAGGTTACAGGTATGATAGTGATTAATATGAATATGATGTTAACTCGTTCCGAATAATTGTCATTGCTTTAAGTTCTTATTCTAATATCCTTTGTGTTGTGTTTAACGTACTTTGCAGTTGTTGGATGTTACAACTTGGAAGACAAGGAATGGATGTCAAGACAGGATCCTTATGTCTGTCTTGAATACGGGAGTGCCAAGTTCCGAACCAAAACCTGCACGGGTAATTAATCCATCTCGTTTGGTGTTTAATTTGCTAATTAATATGACATAAAAATCAACATATTGTTTCAAGTGATAAATCTCCTGAGTTGATACTGTGATTAGATGGAGGGAAGAATCCTACTTTTCAAGAGAAGTTCATTTTCACACTTATTGAAGGCCTCTGGGAGTTGAATGTGGTGGTATGGAACAGCAACACTCTCGTTGCCGATGATCATATTGGCAGTGGAAGGTAGCCTCTGTTCATTTAATTAAAACGAACAAACTCCCTAAACTCTGCAACTTAATCCAGTTACGGCTTACTTTACAGGATTCAACTCCACAAAGTTCTGTCCCAAGGATTCGAAGATTGCGCCTGGCCTCTCCAAAGCAAAACTGGCAGGTTAGTTGAATAAAAGGTTTCGAAATTCGTATATATATTATAACCATGGCCTGGTACATATCCGATAGATTTCTTTTGCTACAGACATTCAGGAGAAGTAAGAGTAATAATGCACTACCCCAATGCCAAAGTAAGTTCCATTCCATATATTTGTAACATCCTTTTGTATAATACATAAACCTGAACGAGTAACCATGGTTTTCAATTGTAGCAGCCGCAAAATTGGAAGACAAAAGGAGCTCCATCATTTCCAGAATATGCAGCATCTGCTCTCTTCGGCCAGGTCTCACCATATGCTCATCCACCAGCAGCACCATATCCGACTCCGATGCCGCATGCAGCCCCCCTATCTTCTTACAATTCCTATCCTCCTAGTACAACAACCTATCCCCCATCTCCATACGCCGGCTATCCTCCGCAGGCCCCTCCAGCAAGTTATGCTTATCCTCCGCAAGTATACCCGCCTCCCCCTCAGCATCCACAAGTATATCCACCAGGTACATTTCTGGTTAGCTATCGCTTGTGCACTTGTGCTCATAAATCCCTAAAAGTAAAATATTTTCAAGATCCCGAAACTTGTCCCATTGGTATTCTTGGAATTTCCCATGTTTTTTGCGTTATCTGAATTTGTGATGATTGTTTGTTGCAGCCCCGGCCGGAATCTATCCTCCGCCACCCTATTGAGCTCTTTTGTCACTAAAGGTGACAAGTACTACATCAACTGAAGCTAAAAGAATTCATGCCTAGGGCCACAGTGGCTTTTGTAATTCATCTGATTGCGGCGGAAATTTTCTTGCATTGTATGAATACATTCCCCCCTTTTCAATATGTATTTCAAACATACCTCTCGGTTCTTATTGAAAAAATGGTTTATTTGAATTCACTGCTTGTTGTTTTTGGCAAAGTTTGGTTGTTGCCAAACAATCTCCCAATAGCTTAGCATTCATGGTTTAAACCCAATACCAAGCAAAATTTGAGGCAACCGTAGAAATTAAAATTTGCTGGCATATACATTGAGATTCATTTAACCCTGTAAAAATCTACTCAAATAGGAAAAAGACCTCAATCCTTGAACCCAACAAGCAGTGAAATGAGAAAGAAGATAATATTCATCTTAAGAGATATGAATTTAAGCAAAAAAAAAATCACAAATAATATCAAATATATATTTTTTAAACATTTTATATCTATGAGGAGAGAAAAGAAAAATATGCTCCTAATGAGTATTAAAAGGAAAGGGAAAGGTATTAAGTGTCAACTGGGTGGCTTATCAGTGCACCAAAACTATGTTGATATTATTAAATTTGTTTAAACATTTAAAATTGTTTAAAGCCATTAGCTCATTTTGCTTTACTGAATGGGCAAGGCATAGGCATTATTGTACTAAGTAACTGCTTTTCTTTAATTAAAACAAGCCATCTAATTTGGTTATAACAATTATAAGAACAACAGCTTGGAAAACCTATGGTCAGGCAGGACATGCTAATGGATCGCAGCACGGGACGGAACTAAATATAAGGTTAGTAGGAGAGACCCCGTCTTCTCTCAAAACATTTTCTGTTTAATTGAAATTTAATCCTTTTAATTTAAATGTTATTCAAATCTATTAAAAAAATTTATTCAAATTAAACTTTGATTTTATTTTTTTATTAAATTATATTCAATTCTTTAAGCTCTTTGATCCCACTAACCCCTCATCCTAATTTCGTATTTGTATTTTTTTTTTTTGACAAAACCTAATCCTACCTAGAGGGGAGGGGAAGGAACTCTAGGGTAAGAAATAGGGTGTTCCTAGTAGGTCTAAAACCTATAACCTAAATGAAATAAGGAAACAAAGACGAACAGCTTAGCCAACCGGCCAAATATCTTTGCTCTTGAATTTATATTTAAACAACTACAAATTCTATTAAAAAGGAAATATACAAATCTTAAGTGATTCAGGTGATACTTATGAAAAGGATTAAGGGCACTCGTTAAGTTGGAAATGTTAATGAAATTCAATTACTATCTATTAATGGTGCATTGTTTAAATAAGGCTTAAGTGGCAAATAAGTCCTAAACTATATTTTTTTTTCAGATAGGTGTCCAAAGTATTTTTCGGGCCAAACAAGTGCCTAACATTTTCAACGTTGCTCAAATAAGTGCTCGTCGTTACTGTCCGTTAATTTTCATCGTTAACTTCCATTATCTGACACGTGTCAGCTTCTTAAATTTCTGAAATTAAATTTAAAAATGAATAAAACAAAATAACCCCAAAATTTATAAAATAGCCCCGAAACCCAAATTTTGATTTGACCTAATTTCGGTATCGATTGCCATGCTACCGCCCATCACATTCGTCGCCAGACCATCACGACATTTACCCCACCATCTCATTGCCGGAAATCGATCGACGTCGTGCGAAACGCCAAAATTGTCGAATGATTCATTCGAATGATTTGCGACGAACGACGACATAAAAGACGATGAACGGTGTGTGGATCATTCGGTGAGGAGAGGGCGCTTCATTCCGTCATTGAAAACGTGACCAACGCCGGTGGGAGTGGTCGAATTTGGGAGTTTAGGGATTTGGGGACTATTTTAGGATTATTTAAAAAATTTAGGATATTTTAAAAATTCTGATTTATTTTTTAAAAAATAAAATTCAAAAAATATTTAATACTGACACGTGTCATGTTTTTTATTGGCTAACAGAATTTTTCTAACGGCTGTTAACGGCGAGATACCTATTTGAGTAACGTTAAAAATGTTAGGCACCTGTTTGGCAAGAAAAATACTTTGGGCACCTATCTGAAAAAATGTATAGTTTAGATACTTATTTGTCACTTAAGCCTTTAAATAATACTTAAGCCTTTAAATAATACTTAAGCATTAGCGAACGAAACCCTTATAAAAACACAATAATAAGTTTTTTAATCCATTAAAATGATGTATTTAAGAACTAACGAGTAGTCTTAATAAAAAAATATAATGATATTTATTTTAAGAGTTACAAATTCAATCAAGAAAATATAAACATATACTATCTCGTAATCATGTTAAAATTATTAAAAAAGAAACAATATATTCGGTACGAAAAATGCATTACATCCAAGTATTTACTATTACAGTTGATATTTACTAAGAAAAACCTATTACATTTGATATAAAATTGATGTTACAAAACAATATTTTAACTAAACACTAGATGACATCATATTATGTGATACAACAATATATGCCGAATTTTTATTTTCCAAGGTATAAATAACAACAACAATAACAAATAAACGCTTAAGGGTTTAATAAACCCTTAAACTTTTGCAAAAAAATCAATTAAGTCCTTAAATTTTTGTACACCCAATTAAGTCTTGAAACTCAAAAAAAAATATTTTGGCCCTTTGACCAATGTTGACCGTTAAATAAGCCCTTAAACTTTTGCAAAAAAATCAATTAAGCCCTTAAATTTTTTTCACCCAATTAAGCACTCAAACTTAAAAAAAATCAATTTTGCACTTTGACCGTTAAATTTAACGATTTTTTAAAATCTTCTTGGCATGTGTAGCAACAGAATAATGTCACTTGTCATTTTTATGAATTTTTAAACTTTAATTTTTAAAAATATATAAAAATCTGAAAAAAATCTAAAAAATTCTGAAAATTTATTTTAAAAATATAAAAAATATTTTTATTTCCGAAATTTATTTATAAATAATAAATAATATTTTTTCAACATATTAAAATATTTTTAAAAAATTAAAAAAATTAAATATTATTATACAATTATAAAAAATAAATTAAAAAATATATAAAATCTGAATATATATATATATATTAGATTTTTTCGAATTTTTATATATTTTTAAAAATTAAAGTTTAAAAATTCTTAGAAATGTGGACACATGTCAAGAAGATTTAAAAAAATCTGTTAAATTTAACGGCTAGCGTTGGTCAAAGGACCAAATTAATTTTTTTTTCTTGAGTTTGAGAGCTTAATTGGGTGCAAAAAATTTAAGGGCTTAATTGATTTTTTTACAAAATTTAAGATTAAACCCTTAAGCCAACAATAAATTATTGAGTTTTTGTTGGAAAAAAGTAAAACTATCTAATTAGACACTGAATTTAGTTTGCAAACTGATTTCGTCATTAAATTCTAAAATAATTCAATTTTAGTACTAAATTTTAATCTGAATATCAATTTGGTTACTAAACTGTTAAATCATTAACAGCTGAATGAGGTAGCAATTTTGGTGTTGACATGGAAGCTAACAATATTTTTATTCTATCTCGTCATTTTTTATCAAAATTAAGATTTTTCATCCAATTTTACTCGTGTCGAAAATCATCATTTTTAGCTCCTTTTCAATTACCTAAATATCAATGGACTCATTTCACCGTCTTCTACCAGTTTATTCGTATAGATTTTCTCAAAACCTCTTAAAACTTAAGAAACTAAACAAAAAATTCACCATCTTGGATTGATGACTTTATCAGATTTAGAAGATTTGGGTATTTGTTTAAGATTCAAAAAGTGAAAACATGTTTTCGCGTAAACGAATAACATGCCTCAAAATTATCTTCATCAAACTGTTGGATGAGACGATTAAAATATTAGAACATTGGACCTTTAAACGAATTTTCAACAATTTTAAGTGAGTCTCGTAAAAAATTATTTCAAAAAGAAAAAAAAAAGTGACATGTGAATATTTTGGTATCGATTTTGTCACCAATGATGACCGATAATTGAGTGATTAACCGACAACAATGAAGGAGAAATTGACAAATTTCTAAAAAAAAAAAAAAGTCATGTCATTACAGTCTATTGACTAAATCGAAACCTAAATTAAAGTTAGGTGCTAAATTTGGGGCGTTTTAAAATATTATGACCAAATCAATATACAAACTAAAGTTTAGTGACTATTGAGATGGTTTACCAAAAACATCAATGAGATTTCACAATTGACCTGACCCTCTGTTACCGTATTAAGTAAGGCGGAGGCTTTTAAACCCCATAGAAGAATCAGGGAGCTGAACAAGAATAGCGAGGAGAAGCAAAAGGCATAAAGGAATGGACTGCCTAGGTATCGATCTTAGTTGCGCAATTGGATCTCTAAAAAATGGCAGCTTCCCTCCCAAGGACTGTTTGTTGCCTCTCATCTCCAAGCTCCTCGGCTACGCCATCGTCGCCGCTTCCACCACCGTCAAACTCCCTCAGGTATCTTTCTATTTTCCCTTTGTTTCGCTACCAAACTCCTTGTTTTTATCTGATTGGCAGTTTGGGTTTTTCCATTCTTCGTAAATACAAAAACTTTTGTTAACATTTCCTCGCTGATCTCGGAGATCAATTATCTATTTCCTAGGTTTTCATTTTGCTAAATTTGTTGAGATCGTTTTGTTTTCTTATAAAGCAGTGATCTTTTATGTAGAAATGAGATCAATAAATGAATTTTATGTGATTTCTGAAGTGAGATCGATTACTTTCTTTTCTTTTGCTTGTGTTGCTTGACTAATTCTACTATTGCCGTAACCGTTGCGGATAATGAAAGTTTTGAAGCATAGAAATGTTAGAGGGCTTAGTCTTGTAGGTTTTGAGCTTGAAGTAGTTGGTTATACCATTGCTTTGGCGTATTGCCTTCATACAGGACTACCCTTTTCAGCTTATGGGGAGTTAGTATTTCTTTTGATCCAAGGTAAATCTAGCCTTTATTTTGTTTTTCCTTCCCGTCGTTATTGCGAACTTCTCTTGTGTGTAGAAGAAATTTTCAAATCATGGTTATCTCTTTTAAAATGATAACGGGAATTGGAGTCATGTTTTGTATTGACTGTCTGCTTTGAATGCTATGCCATTGATGCATGCGAATGAAAACTTGATTTGTTTTGTGTAACATGCATATTAATATATCTTGCAATAGCAAACCAGTTTCATGTTGCCTTGCTCCTTTCCCATTTCCTCTGCTGACCTGTGTCTTATGGTACTTGCGCATACATGCATTAATGGTATGCATGTGTGTGGTTGCATGTTGGTAGATAAATTAGAACTAGAACTGATAAATTAATATGCTATGCATGCATGATTATTTAAGCTCTCTACTCGTGAAATATGATACCAAACTTCATAGCTTCACAATGCAACAAACTTGTTCATCTTTTGATTGGTTTAGTTGTTTTTTCTTTCCATCTTACTATATTTGAGAAAATTAATATTGCCTCCTGAAATGTTTGATCTGTTTTTTCTTCTCTTACAGCAATGATCTTAGTTGCGGTTATTTACTACTTTTCGCAACGCCTTGGCATCTCAACATGTATCAGGGCACTGCTGTATCCTGCTTGTTTCTCTGTTATATTTCCCTTTTTCTTTTGTATTATTTGGATCTTCTTTTTGCCTATGATCTGAAGGAAATATATATGTTCCCTTACATGATGGTGTTTCAGATTCTGCGCTCTAGCGCCAACGGTCTTAGCTGGTCGAATTGATCCTATTCTTTTTGAAGCTCTATATGTGAGTGGCATCTTTCAAAGTCCATACTGTATCTGTAAAACAATTTTTTGTACGTAGTATGTGATATTCCTTTTTGTTATTTTACCTTGTTTCTGTCATCAACTAATGGTTATGAGTATAATATTATTAACTGGCATCTGCATTTTGATATACACTTTTTAGAAACTTTATTTTTTTCAATTATAGAGCTTTGCATGGCCAACACTATAATAATGTGGACTTGACCTGCTACAGGCATCCCAGCATGCGATATTTTTCTTTGCCAGGGTACCACAAATATGGAAGAACTTTTCTGTAAGTATTACTCGAATTTTCCATATTCAATTTTTGTCTTTCTCTTGAACTGTGCAAATTTGTTCACAAACATTTTGGTTTTTGAAATTGCCTCAGCTTCATAAATTTCCTTATTGATTAAAGGGAAGGAAGGTTCAAACATTTCGCTGATATATATTTTACGGCCATCTATATCTGTACAACAGTACAAGGCTTTGATTCTTGCTGTTCCTGGGTTCATATTTGCATGTTTGTTTACTCACCCTGTGGGGGGTTAGTATCTTATAATCCTTAAATGCTGTAAAAGTTATAACCTGTAAGTCATAGTTGCTGTGTTTTTTTTGCATCTAAGGGATCTACTGTTGTTATTTTGAAAACCTAGTGTGTACTATCTTGGAAAAGTGGGAAATCATCAACACTCGGTTTTTGTTGCACAGTTGCATCACAACCTATTTATGATCATAACTATTAAAATAAGAGGCTTCTTTCTTAGACAATTCGGTGAACTTCTGAGTCAATAGATTCTATCTAGTAAACTTCTATTTGTCTAACTAGTATTACTAAATCCAGGTCAGTTTCCACTAAGTGATAATGAACTCCTTTGTTCCTTCGGCTTACTTTCTCGTTGCATGATCATCTTCTGTGTCTTTCTACTTTTATACAATCCGACTTATTATCTAATTCTTTAGTGTTGTTAATGAACAATTATTCGTTGAGCAGAACAAAAGCACTGGAGAGCTCAGCTTCTTAACATGCTTAATGAACACTGCTGGCTCGCTTGGTAAGTACATATTGTTTATTGAGCTGGTGGAGTTTCAGTGTTTTCTTTTTTGTTCGATTAAGTCGGAGTCTCGGTGTTGATAGGGCCGTAGTGTTAGAGTTTTCTTGTACCTATGACGAGGCTGAAACTAAACTCATTTGATGCATTTCTCTTGCAGTGAGAGTATTTACCAGCATCCAGGAAAAAGCACCACCAAGTGGTATCCTTTTACTATTAAACTTTCATCTTCTAAAAAAGTTTTAAACACTTGACTTGATTAAGAAATTTCCATGGTTCCTTGTTTCTTCTGTTCTCTGTCCTTCGGAGCAATCTGCAATTTGTCTTCCTTTTTTTTTCTGGGAGTCCAGAAGAAAGATTGTGGAACTTCCAATTTCACTCCCATTTAGTACATATGCCATGCTATGAAAAAGCTACATTGTTGGTTTATCCATTTGAAGTCCTTGACTCCCTTGAAGTTGTTGGGGGCTCGGTACTTGGTATCTTGACAAATGGCACAATCCTGAGTCAAATTATTATATATCAAAAGCCGCAAGTCGAGAAGGAGAAGAAAGCAGAGTAAATTGACACCATGTCCCAAGCAGACTATGATTCAGTGGAAGGTTTAGATCGGACTACGGATGAGCTAACTATCCCGCCATTGTGTGGTCATTGGGTGTATTATCAAGCATTTCATAGCCATCAACACACTGAATTTGAACGTCTTGATGATGGTTGAGTTTAGATACTATTAGTAAATGGGATTATTCAACTTTTGTGTGCATTTCTTTGAGTCCATGTAAATCATGCTGCTTTTGTCTGCTGGTTAGCAGTTATTTGTATTTATATCGAGTTTTTGACATCTTTGTTTCTTGGTACTCGCCCAAACCATATATAAATCTTTTATAAATGCATTTCATTTCATGGTGAAGTAATAGACGATCAACAGCACGCAGCATTGAATTAAATTCTGAGACATTGAATCCGATACTACAACGCAAAATAAAGCAAACTCAAAATGCTTATTGCATGTATGGTTTATTGCATATATGGTTATTCAAAAAGATAAAAGGTTTATTCAACCTAAATTTTAATTTTTTTACAACATAATTTATTACATGTCGAGTTCTTAAAAATTTTAATATTTATTTAAAAATTATTAAAAAATTAATGGTGTATAGCTGTTTGTGTCGTCTTTTTTTAAAATTTTCCTTCTAGTTATAATTGTAAGGTTTAAGGGTGTAAAAAGCCTTTGAACTATTGAGACAAAAAAATCAATTATGCTCATGAATTTTTTTACACCTAATTAAGTCTTTGAACCAGGAAATTTAATCTATTAAGACGAATAAATTGAACCAATAAGCCATTTGACCTATTTTGACCATTAAATTTTGACATTTTTTGGATCGGTTGATGTAGTGTGTCGTGCCACAGTGTATGTACTTGACATTTTCAAAAAAAATTTTATTTAAGTTTTAAAAGATCTTAAAAACATAAAATTTATATAAAAATATTTTTTTTGAGAAAAAAACTGTAAATGAAACATGATAAAACTGTAGTGTATCATATGCAAGTAATATCTAAAGAAAAAAACTATCTTTTAATGGTCAAAAGTGGTCAAAAACCTTAATTGATAAAGTTTAAAGGCTTAATTGGATGTAAAAAAAGTTTAAGAGCTTAATTAACTTTTTTCAACAATTCATGGCTTTCTTACATCCTTAAGTCTTATTGTAATTATATATAATGTAAATATAAAAAAACCATCGTTGAAATTAATTATCATAATACAGAATTAATATTTCATATATATTAAAAAGTTATATTTGATAGGACTCGTAAGCTTTCCCTTTTTATAATTTTTCTCTTTGGTTTGTCTAGAAGGATATGTTGGATTTCACGTCTTTTTTTCAATTAATATTTAATTTATTATTAATTTAAACCCTTAAATTGATTCTTTCAAATTTATAGATGATCGCTAGGGGTGTGCACTCGGTTAATTCGGTCGGTGACCGAACCGAATTAACCAAAATTTTTAGAACTTTAACCGTTAACCGAACTGAATTAGCCTTAACAATTTCGGTTTGGTTAATTCGAAATTTGTTATAAAATTTTGGCTAAATTACACAATTGGTCACTAAATTATGATAAAATTACCTTTTTAGTCACTGAACTTTCATTTTATACTAATTTGATAAAAGTTTAATGAACATTTTATAATATATCAAAAAATTTAATGATCATTTTATAATTTTTAAAAGTTCAATGACCGAAAAAATATATGTAATATATATAATATTTAATATATAATAATTTTGGTTAATTAACCGATTTCGAACCGAAATAACTTATAACCGAATTTTCAAAAAAAAAAATAACCGTTAACCGAAGTTATCTAAAATTAACCGACCGAATTAACCGAAAAATTCGGTTCGTCGGTTAATTCGGTTAAAACCGAATAATGCACACCTCAAATGGTCGCAATTATCAAAGATAAATTATAGTTTTGACATCAAAGATAGATTATAGTTGGATTGTGATAGAACTAATTTGTCAATGTTTCATCATTGTTATATGCTATGTTGCATCAATTGTATTTATCATTCAATGATGAAAGTGATTTATTTATATCTATAATTTTTTAAGTTATTCGGTTGAGTTTTTATCCTTTTCTTATATAATTTTATTTTAATTTTGTGGTTAATTTGCACAGTTTAATAGTTTTAATAGAAATGACAAATTAGCATGATTAGTCTAAATATATTTTTTTATAATTTTATTATATTTCATATTTATTTAATAAAACTAATAATTATTACAATTAAATAAAATTATATTGCGACTTGAGTTTAAAATTTTCAAAAATCAACTTTACTGTTCAACCAAATAAAGTTTCATCGCCCTCCCAGAAAAAACAAAAAGGGTAATCAACAAAGGAGGTCTTTTTTGGTTGGACCTTGTTCTGTTTTAGTCACTAAATTTAAAAATATATTAAAATGGTCATTTATATTTTCGATCGTTACTGTTTTTGTCACTTGACCGTTAACCTCTGTTAATAAAAAATGTGAATTTTAATTTTGACTCCAAATTTATTGAAAGTTTATTTTTCACCCCTTTCAAACAAAAAACCTAGAAATCATAACCCTTCATCCATAGATGTCGTCACGTTCAGTCGCCACCAACCGTTGCCTGTTGATATCATCGCTAGTCGTTGCCCTGCTGCCAACCTCTTGTACAAACCCTAACCCTAATCCTCTTTGTCACCACATACATAGTTGAAATCATTGCCCAAACCCAACCTTTTCCCTAATTGTTCCCCCTCGACACAGTTGAAATCATCAGCCAACCACAAGCTTCACGACCATCGACCACCTGAATCGAACCACATTGCCCCTCTTGACACAAACCCGAACACACCATACTCTAAAACAAACTCTATCGGACGACTAACAACGATAAATCGAGCGATTTAGGTCTAGATTTCTATTTGGGATATTGAAGTTTTTAAGGGGATTTTAAGGAATCCAAACCATGAAGAAGAAATGGGGAAACAAAGTTTTTGTTTGTTGGTCTTGGTTCGTCGAAAAAAGATAGGCAGCGTCTAAAACTTGTTCAAAGTTGGCAGCAAGACAAACGACGGCGAAAACAAGTGTACAGTTTGGGTTAGAAGAGAGGAAGAGTTTTTTAGGTTTTTGTTTGAATGGGGTGGAAAAATAAACTTTTAAAAGTTTAGGGGTGAAAATTAAAATTAACATTTTTATTAACAAAGGTTAACGCTCAGGTGAACACAACAATAACGATTAAAAATATAAATTATTATTTTAATTTTTTTTCAAATTGAGTGACCAAAATAAAACAAGGCGCAAACAAAAACAAAAGGGTCATCTAATATAGATTACCCAAATAAAAATCGGCAGCCCATCAACTTAAAGCTCGTTATTGAGTTAAGAAGACTTGTTCAAATTTAAGGCGTTAATACAAATCCTTATACATGGCGCAACGTCCCCATTAAAAATTAGGATAAACTACGCATATGACCACTTAATTATGAGATTGATGTCAATTTGACCACTATACTTTTAATTTTGGCAATTTTACCTCATAACTATTTAAGTGGTTTCAATCAAGCCATCAACCGTTAAAACATAACAAAGAGGCTGGCGTGGCTATTAAATAAAAGGGTATAATTACACATTTGGTCCCTTCATTTATACAATCTATCAATTTGGTCCTAATTTTAATTTAATAAAATAAATTAATTATTCAATTAGGTAGCGACACATGTCATCACCTTATTGGAGGATTTTAGTTATTTTTATTTAATTTATTAAATTTATTTTCCTCATCTAATTAGGTAATGACATGTGTCACCTGATTGGAGAAAGAAAAATAAAAGCAAGGAAATTGGCCTTGCAGGGATTCAAAACAAGATACCTCTGGTGCAAGTGGCACGTGTTTGCCACTTGGACAAGCATGATTTTGTGATATGATGTACACAATTTAGTACATGTGATATTTGGTTGTTAATGCCGGGAAAATGAAGTAAATATGGTTTTAGATGACTCGAGCATGACACACTTATGATGCATAAAAACATCTAACCTAATTAAATAAATCTAATAATAAAATTAAAGTTAATAACATTTTGTATATATTTTAAATTATAGTTGGTGCACAATTTAAAATTATATTATGTTCGTGAGTTTGGATTCGCTAAATAAATTTAATATAATTTTAAATTTTGATTTTTATATTAATAAACAATAAAAATTATATTTTTCAAAAATTTTAAAAAATGAATTTAATATAATTTTTATAATTTTATTTTTTATATTAAAAACGATGAACAATTATACTTTTTTAAAAACATATTTAAAAATGAATTTAATATAATTTTAAAATTTTTATTTTTATATTAAAAAAAGATAAAAATATATATAATTTTTTTATTGTTTTTAATATATTTTTTAAAACTATCTTAAATTCATTTAGCGAATTCAAACTCACGAACATAATATAATTTTAATTTTTTGATTTTAAATCATGAACTAACTATAATTTAAAATATATACAAGATGTTGTTAACTTTAATTTAATTATTAGATTTATTTAATTGTGTTAGATGTTTTTATGCATCATAAGTGTGTTATGTCCGAGTCCCCTAAAATTACATTTACTTACTTTTTTCCTGCCATTAACAATCAAATAACACATATATTAAATTTTGTAATTCATATCCCAAAATCATGCTTGGCCCAGTGGCAAACGCGTGCCACTTGTACCAGGAGTATATTGGTTTGAATCTACCTAAAGCCAATTCCTTGCTTTCATTTTTCTTTCTCCAGTCAAGTGACATGTGTCATCACCTAATTGGAGGAAGAAATAAATTAAATAAAAATAGTTAAACCCTCCAATAAAGTGATGACACGTGTCACCACCTAATTGAATAATTAATTTATTTTTAAAAATTAAAATTATGATCAAATTGATAAATTGCGTAAATAACGGGGACTAAATGTTGAATTATAAAAGTTTATTTAACAGCCACATCAGCCTCTCCATTATGTTTTAACGGTTGGTGGCTTGATTGGAACCACTTAAATAGTCACGTGGTAAAATTGCCAAAATTGAAAGTATAGTGGTCAAATTGACACCAACCCTATAATTAAGTGGTCATCTGTGTAGTTTACCTTAAAAATTATATATATATATATATATATATAGGCTTTGTATAACCTATGCCCTTCAAGGTGTATTTAATAATATTAATTAAGTAAAAAAATTATTGTTGCATTTAATATGAAATATTTAATAAGAATATCATTTAAAAAGATTCTTTGATTATTTAACTCATTTAATAATATTAATTCTCACATTGAGTTATTTTAGGGTTTAAGATTTTAGGGTCTAGAGTTTTTTAGAATTTATGATTTTTGGTTTGTGGTTTTGTTTTTTTTTTGGTTCATGGTTTATGATTTTTTGTTTTGAGTTTAGGGTTTATGATTTATGGTTTAGTTTTTTTTGTTTATGGTTTTGGGGTTTATGATTTTTTGTTTTGGGTTTAGAGTTTTAGAGATTAAATTAAATAATCAAATAATCATCTTAAATGAGATTTTCATTATAGGTTTCATATTAAATTCAACAATAGAAACTTCTACTTAATTATTGTTATTAAATATAGCTCAACATGTGCCCTAGGACATAGGTTAGACAAGGCCATTGATAGTAGAAATGTCTATCCATTCAATTAGGTTGGGGTTAGGTTTGGCAATATTTTTAAATTGGAGGAGTTTACCACGCTCGATGAACATCGCTGAACACCATTAAATTAATTAATAAATATTAAAAATTTTAATGACTCAACATATAATTATAAATTGTTTAAAATAAATTTTCAAATAAATTTTTTTTCTATAAATATTATGTTTTTTATTTTTTATTAATTGGATCAAATACCAACCTTAGTCAATTTAAAAAATAAAAAACATTAAACCCGAAACCCAAAACCATAAACCCAAAATTTGAACATTAGGTTTACAGTTTACGATTTTGGGTTTTAGATTTTGAGTTTCAAGTTTATGGTTTTGGGGTTTGGGTTTATGGTTTGTGTTTAGGGTTTTTATTTTTTAAATTGACCAAGGTTTGTATTTGATCTAATTATTTAAAAAATTAAAAATATAATATTTATAAAAAAATAATTTAATTGAAATTTTATTTTAAATAATTTATAATTATATGTTGAGTCCTTAAAATTTTTAATCTTTACTAATTAATTTAATAGTATTCAGTGATGTTCAGCGTTAATAGTGTTTAACGGTGTTCGTCGTGATAGAATTTTTCTTTTAAATTTCATATTTTTTAATGAGGATTTGAAGTAGGCATGTGATTACGATAACCGATTTATTTTTCAAATTTAACAACACTTTCAGATTTGATACATACCCAATTCCCAATTATTCTCCTTTTTGTGTGGCAATCGATTTTGAAATTTAAAAATTTGAAGTTTTTACGTTCCCTAAATCAGGAAGGATCATATCCGATCCGAGTCAACATGACGCATGACGATGCTAAAGCGGATTCCTGACCCGACCCGACCCAAACTTCAAAAGCAATTAAATATTTTTTTTCTGGAAAATACTACAGACCCCGATCAAGCTTTGACTGTAAAGTTTCATCGAGTGTTCAATAATGTCTAAAAAATAATAAAGTTCATAAATGAATTTTTAGTCATTAAATTTTTAAAAGATAAATAACGAGTCATTAGTTATTGTCTATTGTCCTCATTTATAATTAAAATATTTTTTAAAATATTTGTAAGTAAACTTTTTTTAAAAATATATTAGGATACATTTGGTTAGGGTAATCTTACCTTACCCCAATCATGTAATATTTTAGAAAGAAATTATTTTAATTTGATTTTACAGCATCAGCTAGTGACAGTAATGTAAATTTATCAATAATAAATGAATAGGTATACCACGTTCGACGAACACCGCTGAATATCACTAAATATCATTAAATTAATTAATAGAATACGGAAGTAATGTCCTTTTAATCATTCAAAATTAAAAAATTAAAATAAAAGGCAAATTTTATGTATTTGCAGATTTGTTTGACTAATTTGGTAGACATAATTAGTCTCTAATAATGATTACTTTGTAGTTCGATTTTTTTTGTAGACTTAACAATATTTAGCCTGATATGAAAAGGATATATTGATCTATATAGTATTATTTGTATGAATAACATGTTACATGTGTATTTATTTTTTAAAACATTATTTAATATACATTTGTACAAAATTATAATAATTATATTTATAATACATTTAGCTTTAAAATTTTAGGTGGAATACGACGAAAAGCGTTATATGAATTCTTATATTAATATTTTCTAATTTAATATTAAAGATTGAAATTATTAAAAACTATCATTATGATAATTTAATAAAATACTCTTTTAATAAAATACACTTTTAAACAATCTAATATCTATCATTTTTTAAACAATGGCATTCAGATTTTATTAAATCACGTGAAATATATTACAATACAATACATAAAAAAGAAAAAAAAATGACTAATCCACTAAAAATCTCATACAAAGGTACAAAGAAAAACAAACTCTTCCGTAGAGATTAACATACCATTAAAACCCAAAATTCTTTATGAATCTTTTTGTCTCTGATCAAACGAGAAGTTTTACGGGATAAAAAAAGAGTGGTGAACGAACCAAACTATCAGACATATTGCTTTGCTACACAATTCTGATTACATCAGCTAACAAACCATCAAACGAGTGAGGATCAATCTTTTCTATGACCACCGATAGAATTAAATAAAAAAGTTAGCACCGTGAGGATCTCTATACGAGCACCAAACAAACGCTAAAGTATGCTAAAATCGTGTCAAACGACATATGAGACGAACCACAAAAGCCAATAAAAAAGATTGCCACAATACCATAATTTTTTTATTAAAATTGAGAAAACCAAAACATGAAAAGAGTAAGAAAAATAATAAACACCGGTGGTCGTCAAATCAGTATTAAGACTGACCGGAATTTTTTATTAGAATTGAGAAAACCAAAACATGAAAAGAGTAAGAAAAACAATAAACACTGGTGGTCGACAAATATGTATTAAGACTGATTGCCGTCACCAATTAAATAAAAAGGAGATAAAAAAATTTACGACAGTTATGGAAATATTTTTTTTCAGTAATATCTACCATTTAAACATTATATTAATACTGCATTGAAACCTTTTTTTAATAAAAATCGCTAATTTTATTAAAGAATAAAATATTCAAAATTACAATAACGGTTTACAAATGTCATTATAAACTAAAACATAATTTGGACATTTTTCCTAAAACTAGTCACTTTAGATCATACAAGGACCAAACATGAAAAAGGTTAAAAACCCATCCAAATAACTCGAACGAAAAATAGACACGAACAAAACTGACTGCATCCGCAAACGAACCACAAAAGGGAATTAAGCTATTGAAAGATCACCGAGAACCGCAAATTAGAGTCGAGCGTCGTGAGAAACTATCCACGAGCGCAAACTGCATATCCAAATTCAATTCAAGGTGCAGAGCGGGGAAGATCACCATGATTATAAATAAGCGCCATCTTAATCAGTCGTGGCGTCGTCAGATCCAACCCTAAAAGAAAATTAAAACAAAAAAGCGTGCCAAAAGGCAAAGAAAAACATACAAAAAGGTAAAATAGATTGTGCCACAAGAACAAAATAATTTATTAAAAATTAAAAAACAAAACAACCAAAATGATAGATCCCGGCGGCGGACGACCAGTATAAAAACCGGTGTCAATGCCGGCGTTTAAAGGAAAAGAAAAGCAAGAGTGAGCGGCGCTTCTATAGTTAAGAGAAAAAGTTTAGGTTAAGGTATAGCCTCGGTTTTCCAACTTTGAGTTAATACTGCATTAAATCTAAACAAGTAAAACAAAATAATATAATATTCCCCTATAATATACTTAATAACATCACATTTCATTAATTATATTATAAACATGATTTAACCTTTTATAAATCAAACACAACATAAAATAATGGGTTCAAAAATATATTACAGTATGGCACCGTTTTCAGTTTTGTCATCTTTATATTGATCAGCGTCTCCTTTTCTTAAGTTTGTACGGTCCAAACGGGCGACCCCCCCCCCCCCCAATCCTCAAAACGGTGCGCTTCAATGCGACCCCCTCGAAACAGTGAAAAAGTTAAACTGATCCTCAGTTCCTCAACCACACTTATGGCGGCTCCTCTGCTTCTCAGAGGCATCCCGCTGCTCCGGCTTCGGTTGCAACGCTACAACCGTCTCTCCGCCGAAATCGTTTCGTCTCCGCGACGCCCTTTGTGTGCCTCTGCAGAGTCGACTGAGCATCAAGAGGAGGTATCATCTGCGGAGAAGAGTAGTTCGGTGCTTACCGCGAGGGATCCACCGAAGTACCATAGGTGGGATGATCCTGATTACAGGAAATGGAAGGATAAGGAGGAAGAGATTCTTCGAGACATCGAGCCTATCATTTCTCTAGTTAAAGAGATTCTTCACTCTAATAGGTCAGTCTCGTTGGCAGTAGCCCTATTATCTTAAGCTCTACTTTATAGGCTCCATTTACATATTTTCTTTTAATAATTGGAATTATACATCTATATATTTACGATTATGATTTCATTTTAGTATGGAACAATTATGTTTGAATTAGCTTTGCAGTTTAGCTCAAACTAAAAAAGCAAATAACTTGAATTTCTAAAGTCCCGAAGTACAGCTGAGTTCCATACATGTAATACATTGTATTAATTTGAATTTCTAACAAATGTCTAATCATGCGATTTTCAGATTCTTGGATCCTTGTTCATGATGATTCTAGTGGTTAGTTTGTTGTTTCTTTAACGAGGCAAATTATTGGTCTAGTTCTTTGTTAGTGACTAGTAGTTTCAAAATTTGAGTCTTGACCTTGCTCCAAGGCTAGCAGGTCACCGTTGCTTCATTAGTTCATGTATTAGTCCAGAGTAGATAATGTATTAAGTTTCAAGGATTCTTTTAGGATGGAATATTGAAATTCTGAGTCTGTTGCTACTATGAGAGGGATGAAACCCACACTTTTAGCTTTGCACGATCAAGCTCGGTGTGGTTGAATATTGAAATTCTGTTAACCGTAGGAACTTGTTTAATCTTGTGTGATTGAATCTTTTAACGCTTTCAAAATATTCCTTTTTATCATCATTCGCTTCACTGAAAATTATACTTCCTGCTCCTGGCCATAAATAAAAGAAGTTGTTTTAGTAGGAATATGGAGCTACTGGTGTCAACAAAAGAGCATGTTAATGTCGCTGCAAGTTTGCAACATCTTGTATGTCCCTTCAAACCCTGCCACTAAGTTCCCATCAATATCCCACATCATTCTGTATCATCGAGGACAGAAAAGATGGGAACATAAGGGGATATGGTATTGGCTGGATGCATCATATCTAATTTTATATTTATGAATTGTTAATTGCTCATGTATATATTAAACATAAAATTACATGGAGTTCTCTCTGTAGTTCTTTTCGTTACCAATTTGCTTGAACTAAGTAGTTAGACTCGAGCTGCATACATTTTTAAGTCTTATAACAAATTAGGAAACCAAACAAAAAAACAACAATAGAACTCTCTAAATGTACTCCTATTTTAAAATTTAAATGTGTCATTGAATCTTAAAAAAAGGAAATTGTTGTAATCTATGCCAAGTTGCCAACCATCTTCTGTTGTTATCATGGAAAAATATTACCCAGAATGGTAAGGTAACTACATTATATTCACTTTTTTGAATTACTAATGTAATCATGTCTTGATCTTAGAACGTGTGATTACACATCTGAGGCGCTGATAGAAAAACAAGAGAACATATAATTTTAAGGTGCCTTTCAGAAGTAGCAGCTAATAAGTTGTAAATCTTTGTAGTGCAACACTATTATCAATCTTAATCAAATTAGTGATTATGATTCTTCTATTTATTTCGTCATGTTAGGTATATGGATGGGGAACATTTAACTGTTTCAGATGAGGAAACTGTGCGAGAGAAGCTTCTTCGTCATCACCCACACTCTGAAGATAAAATTGGAAGTGGATTTGATTCTATTATGGTGAGTTTCTGATGGCATTGTCTTTTAGCTGGTTGTTCAATGTTTGGTTGGGTTGCTATATTGTCAAACATGAGTTCTGGGTAAATTTCTCAGTATTTCCATTGTCCGACTGCTTTGTAGGCCAATATAGAGTGTGCATATTAAGTGAATTTCTACTTTAACTTAGAAGAGTGCGGTTGATTGTTTTGTTTGTCATACTGTCAGAAAATATTTCTCAACACTATTAGTTAGCTGGTTCTTCATCTCATTATTTGAAATTTGCTTATCTAGATTTTTTTAATTAAATTTCAATTTCCTATTGCCTTTATTTCTTGAGGTGTTGAAGTCTTCCACTCTTTCCTTTATTTGGAATTTCTATTTCCTCTTTCCTAATGACTGATCCCACTCTTTCTTCTATATTTTGATATAGAATCTTCTTCATTATTTTAATCTGCCTGCTAATGTTGATTTCTTATTGATGAAAATGAATACTGTTTTATTGTTCAATAGCTGTTGTGGTCGGTTGAAACTGACCTATTAGTACTGCCTTCCATGTCTAGACCATTATATATTCCATGGATGTCTGGCATAAATTGGTTTTGGTTTTCTAGAGCATACTAATAATGTGCTTAATCTTCTTTGTAGGTTGATCGACATCCTCAATTTAGACACTCAAGGTGTCTCTTTGTTGTTAGAACTGACGGTGGTTGGATAGATTTCTCATACCAAAAGTGTCTCCGAGCATACATTCGGGATAAATATCCATCTCATGCAGAAAGATTTATTAGAGAACATTTTAAACGTGGTAGTGGCTGAAATGTGAAGACCTATATATAGCGTTGATTTATGGTTTGCAATGTAGATGTCTTGACTAACGTTTCGTGTTTAATTTAAATGAGGACAAAAAGGAATTTATTGGATTGAACCTCACTCTGTTGTTGACTTGTATGTATCTCCTTTGTGGTCGGCATTAGTGGTGAGTAAAACTCGACTCGAAAAAACCAAATAACTCGACTCGAGGCGAAAATACTCGACTCGTCTTGACTCAACTCGAAATTTCATAAATTCGACTCGACTCGAAAAAATTTCAAATAAAGTTTGAGTTGCAAAATAGAAACTTGAATAACTTGAATTTTTTAGTAATTAATGGATTTATTTTTAAGTTCGAGACGAGTCCCTCAATTTTTTATTATAGAAATATACCGATATATAAAAATATGAAGAAATATTGTAACATATAAAAAAATATGAAGAAATATATATATATATATATCTTATATGATTAGAGAAAGTGATTTAAATTGGAATTAAACTGTACTATAATATGATAAATAATTACAATTAAATTTTTATAGGAACTCGAAAACTCGACTCGACTCCAATTTCTTAAACTCAACTCGAATCAAAAAAATTCAAATAAAATTTGAGTTGTAAAATATGACCCGTCAACTTGAATAATTTAAATTTTTTTGACTCGACTCAACTTGATCGAATGCTCACCCCTAGTCGGCATTGTGCATGTTTGTTCAGATACCTAGGTATTGGCTCTTATGTGGAGTACTGGGATTTTCAAAACGCTTTATTGTTAGTCTTAATTTTTTTTCAAGAGAAAAAAGTGGTTTAATTTCTCTTCAATAATTGCATGGTATCTTGATTCTTGAATATCGAATACGTAGACGTGGAGAAGGATGAATTTGCTTTGGTTATCACTAATTAGGGGTGTTCAAATCTGGGTACCCGAAGTATCGGGTAGTTAAAAAAGCGGCCCATGTCCCGACCCGTATTTCCCGGGTACGGATATTCGGGTACCCAAATTTTTATCATTTTCAAATAATTAAATTAAAAAAACATATACACAAATTTAAAAGTTCGGATTACCTAATCCAACATCCAAACATAAAATTTTAAAATCCTAGTTACATAATCTAAACATAAATAGAAATAAAAATATATTTATTATTCGTGTTAAATATGATTATTATAGTTATCAGTGTTCGAATTATTTGTGGTGGCCCTCCATGCCAAGGGATAAGTGGCTATAATCGCTATAGAAATGTTGATTCTCCACTCGATGATGAAAGAAATCGTCAAATAATAGTCTAAGGGTAAGAATTTTTTAATTAATTTATTTTAATATATAAATAATTAAATATATAAAATGCTATGTGGGTAGTCGGGTATCCGGGTACCCAGAATTTTCAGATTTTACTACCCGGGCCCGACCTGAGAAATTGCGGGCCGGGTACCCTACCCGGGACATAATTTTTTAAAAAAAATACTCGAATTTTTATAGTCGGGTCGGCGGGTTGGGTCATCCGGGTCAGGTATTTTTGAACACCTCTAATCACTATATGATCTAGTGATTCTTTTATCTGATGGATCACATCGGATGACCGAGTATTCGTTGCTCAATACATTTGCCATGCATGAACGATCAACTTGAGATGGAGCAGGGGCAGTTCAAAGATTTTGGGGGCCCTGTGCAATTTTTAAAATGCGACCCTTAATTTATAATTGGTAAGAGATAAAAAATTTTCTTCCAAAAAATCACTTTAATAGAAAAAATATTATTATATTATCCTCTTGAGCAACAAAAAATTGACTTATAAACATTTAAAAATCAAACATTTTCACTTAAAAGATGTCGTTCTTTTTGTATGTTTAAAGTTTTAGATAATTGTTATATATACACACATAATTATATATATACAAATTTATAATTTTTTACAACTATTAACTTAAGTTCTCTATTTTTGGGCCCTCTCTCCTGGGGGCATGTGCGGTCGCTCCTATCGCGCATGTCCAAACCCCCCACTGAGATGGAGTGCATGTGGCCTTGTGCACTTTGGAAACGGAGGTCACCACTTTTCCACCTCTAAGGATTCGGATTCGGATCCGGATTTGGAATTTGGCAGTTAGTTAGGATTTACAATGAAAAGCTGGTGCAAGATATGGCGTGAATCATGATTCAAGGAGCAACACGATGATTAGATAAAGACAGACGAACTTACGGCCAGGCCTGTGCGTGCTCTAGCAGACAGGTAGATGGAGAAAATCCATATGGGCCCTTGCTCCCCCCATTATAGTGCTTTCATAGTACAGATGGGAGCACAATCATATTAGGTGAACACTCAAAAGCCGAGGAAGAAAGAATCAAAACACTTTGTTTCCATTCAGAATGGCTCAACAGTTGTGATCCTATTCCTATCAGCGCTGGCTTGCCCTTATACAGATGCTTAGGTGGTGTCGTCTTAAGGCTGCAAGCTATTGGGTTCATGAGTCCCAATAAAGTGAAGGCTTTTGCTTTCAGTTGTGTATGATTTTAGTGAGAGGGCGGAAAAGGACGACCCATACTTTCTGCTTCTCAAATTGGTGCGGTTTTACTCTTGTCCGACTTTCACCGATCTTCCCTGCATTTATCATTCGACATTGAATCATCTGTTTTGTTTTTGTATTTTAGGATTTTTCGGAGGAAATTAATAATATCATTTATACAAAAAATGGTATTAATCTTAAAATTATAATTATTTAAAATGTTGTTGGTGAAGAACTTTTATCTCTACAAATAATGTTAGTTTGTTACGTCTTTTAAACTGATATTTTAGAAAGAAAAAAAAGTAAAATAAATGTGATACATATAGTTTCTTAATAGTATTTACAGTGTTAAAAAACCTTCACTATTATGGTATGAAGCATCAACTCATACTTTACATACTGTGTGTTGTTATAGCAACATTTTTATATTTATGTCTCCTACTAAGTACCGACTGCTTGGAGATTTTCATGCAATGGATGTAAAGCCTTAGCTGGAGGCTGCCGCAAACGATGGAGTCCTCCAGGGCGTTGTAATATCAAGCTAGCCATAATGTCTGTGGTAAAGTTTCTGGGGAATCAACACGACAGATTTAGGGTGCAACTAAAAAATAACAAGTTTTGAAACTTGTCCAAGAAGACCAAGACTCATCTAAAACCTAAAATGTTACACTTTAAGTTGATTTTTTTTCGTGATTTTTGACAAGTTTCGAAATTTTGTCCAATAACTTAAAATATTATAAAAAATTAAAACAAGTCAAAATTCATGAAAAATAAAAATAAAATCTAACATTTTAAGTTCTTGAGTCTTGGATAAATTTTGAAACTTGCAAGCTTTTAGTCACACCCCCAACTCACCCAAAGTTTCTCTAACGGTACACGCACTCAACTCAAACCACCCAATAACGCAACAAAAGTTGTTTGATCGATGCTTGCAAACACTGCATTATGACTTATGATCAGCCAAGTTCAACTTACTAAAGATTATTAGAACCGCCTCCTTACCGTCCCAGCTCCAGAATAACTTGGCTTGCGTTAAGATTCCGGGCTTGAATCAGGCCATGAGGTATCAAACGCTCCCCAATACTCCGCATCAATAACTAATATTGCGAGCATATCCCCAATACACTGGCGGTGAAAATTTTTAGTTTACACAAGCGCCTTAATTTTAGAGTTTAATGATTTAGTTTAAGGTTTAGGGTTTTAGGTGTAGGGGGTTTAGAATTTGGGGCAATGTTATAATTTAGGGTTTAAAGGTTAGGGTAATATGTTAGAAGATTTAAGTTTTAACCTATAAACTCTAAATTGTAACCCTAACCCCTAAATTATATTCACAATCCTAAATTCTAAACTACTAAACCTAAACCCCTAAACCCTACACCCTAAATTGAGGCACTAGTAGAAACTTTTAGTTTCTACCGCTAGTATATCAAATAATTATATATATAATTTTCAATATTTTATAGGATTAGGGTCACGGCCTTATGAACTTATTGATTGCAAGCTATTGTCACGGGGCTAGACTGCTGCTAGCAAACCGAGTGGCCTTAGTCGCTTTATCGGTCTAAACAACGGCTAAGTCACCCTGAATTCTCACTCTGAAATATCAACTCCTTCGAAGTACTCGAACGCAATATCATTCTAAGCGGAAGCTAAACAAAAGAGATCTGCAACAATAATGACGAAGAACACGAAGAACACTATAGAGAGTTTAGAGTGAACACTATAGAGAGTTTAGAGTAAACACTTTCTGTATTACTCAAAGTGATGGATGAATGAATGAATTGAATGATACAATGAGGTGGGATAAGCCTCTATTTATAGTTGAAGCCCCCTCTATCTAACAGTTCAGTTTAAATTACATCGACAGTCGAAATTGTCTCTATCTATTCAAAATCTCTAATTATCTAAATAAACTATTTCAAATAAATGGATAATGTTTGACTCATCTTCTAGAATCTTCCAAGTGCTTGGCCAAGTCTGATGGTCTTGTGAGCTTTCTAGCATTCTTCAAGTGTTGGACCAAATCTAGTGGTCTTGGCAAGCCCGATCACTGCACACAACCTCTTTTGTTGCGCTTTGTGCCAATGCCTCGGACCCAAATGTGCGGGCCGTGACACTATACATATAATTACAAAGCTATGAATTTGGAGTGGATAAAGTGGACATCCTTGAATATCTATTATTTAAATTCGTATTACTTAAGTGAATTGTGGATTCGGATACTCAATTTGACTTAGGATTACAAAACATAAAATATATCTCATCTAGGGAATTCAAACCTTGATCATCAAATTATTAACAGGTTCAGATACAAATATTCGAAATATAATTTAAAATATCGAATTTAATTTTTTTAACAGATCCAAATAATTGAATCAATTTTTTAAACAAATGTACTTATTCAAGTTTAAATATAATTTAAAATATCAAATTATTTAAATTAAAATATATAAAAATTTAAAATCCACTTATATTATATAAAACTCAATTACTTTTAAAATATAATATTAACAAATTATTAACACGCTATCATTGCAAAACCAACGCAATAACCACTACAATATTAATCTACCGATTTCTATAACATCCTCCATTGGTTTTCGAAGAATATTAAAATTCTAAAAATGAAAGGTACACAATTTTTTTAGGATTATATTCAATACACTAGCGGTGAAAACTGAAAGTTTTTACAAGTGTCTTAGTTTCAGGGTTTAGGGTCTTAGTTTAGAGTATAGGGTTTAGAGATTTAGGTGTAGTGGTTTAGAATTTAGGGATAATGGTTATAATTTAGGGTTGAAATTTAGGGTTTAGAGGCTGAGGTTTAATTTTTAGGGTAATATGGTTAGAATTTAGGTTTTAACTTATAAACCTTAAATTATAACCATAAACCCTAAATTTTAATCACTATCCCAAAATTCCAAACTTCTTCCCCTAAACTTTATACCCTAAATTAAGACCATAAACCCTAAAACTAAAGTACTTATAGAAACTTTTGACTTTTACCCTCAGTGTATGAAATAATTACTTTTTTATAGGCAAAATAAGGTCGTGAGACTTAAACTTTAATTCTTATTAAGGTGTCAACTCAACCAACTAAATTAGCTCATTTGATTGATATATAATTTTTTAAGAAAAAACAAACGTAACATAAAATAAATAATGAGTATGCTATACATTATACGACCACTAAAATCAATTTTAGAAGCAAAAAATGTAAATAATCATATAAATATATAAAAAATCTAAATAAATTAAAATTATTTTTGAACCCGTTAAATAAATTAAAATTAAGATATAAATAAGTAAATATTTGTATGTATTTTTTAATAAAAAAAACTTAGGGGGCAACTGTCCTGAGCAATTATATAGCTCTAAAGTTGAAACATCTTAAGAATATTGTAACACATAAGAATGCACCTATGATGCGGCATTTACAACTTGCGGTCACCTGTTCGGACTAACCACCTTTCTTTTTGCCCTTTAATGGTTGCTGTCCTCTCAAAAGCTTCATTTATGGGGGATCGAGCCCCCAAAGAGGGAAAGTGAGTTTAGTAAATAGTAGGAGAAAAAGCAATGAAAGCAACTTGTCAGGGTGGAAACCCCTTACACCAGCACCATCACTAATGGATTCCCACTGAATCCCGATTTGCCATTTTCATCCACCGCACCTTCCTTCCATTCTGCATGGCTCAAAGGCATCACCTTTTTTATCTCCTTTTTCAATCTTGAATCTGAGTGAAGACAGAAACTAAATGCTACAGGGTCTCTTCCTCCACTCTTATCAACCTGCATTATTCACTGTCCGTACAAAAGGGAAAAAAATAATTAAGGAATTGAGTGTCCTGCTGGAGAGCAGTAAATTACATGGGGAACTTCTCTCTCTCTCTCTCTTTTCCTTCCCATTTTAATCTGAATCTTTTCATGGCTTTCTCCAAGAACC
Source organism: Hibiscus mutabilis (assembly GCA_019671005.1). NCBI lineage: Eukaryota > Viridiplantae > Streptophyta > Magnoliopsida > Malvales > Malvaceae > Hibiscus > Hibiscus mutabilis. The sequence continues at coordinate 8,551,129 of CM033748.1, read as the reverse complement.
AACCATGCACACTCTGTATAGCAAATTGTCTGTTTATAATGGAGGCCGCATTTATAAGCACTACTTGCAGATGTAACAGCCAACGGGGAAGAATGTATTAATGCACCTCATACCACAACTCAGAAACTTGTAATGTGGCAATAGATCGTTTTAAGAAGCTATAGAATTCGAACTTGTAGCACTTATGAGGCTATGCCTATGCCACCGTTTATTTCAATAATACATTTGGCTGCCTGCGCTGCATGCTTAAAACGATTCCAGTTCCTGGATCATTGCTATTTGCTCATATTAATATCTGGTATCAAGGTTCAACCAGTGAGAGTTCTAAAACACACTATATGAAATCCAGCTAATCATCATGCATGCATCCACATCTTACTTACAGTATCATATATAAATATATATTTAAGAAACCGATAACTATTAGTTATTTATGATTGATATTATTAAATTAGCATATGCTTTTAGTTAATAATCTAAAAACGAATAAATAAAATAAGGGTAAAATTTTGATACATATGCTGTGTATTTACACTATAAAAATTTAAATTTTAAATTCATAATTCTAACCCTAAAAATTAAACCCTAAACTTCAAACTCTATACATTAAATTCTAAACACTAACATTAAATTCTAAACCCTACAACCTGATCTATAAACCTTAAATCCTAAATTAAAACCCTACTTAAAATTAAAAGGCAGTGTAATATCAAAGTTCTTTCCATAAAATAAATAGTATTTTTTAAGAAAATAATCAACAGATGTTTTGCTTCTCTGTGTATTTGGGTTGGGGCAGTGCAATCAGAGGTTATTTTCATGTGTTGGGTTCTGTGTATACAGCAATGTCATCCTTCACACTTTACCTTTTTCTACTTTCCTCTTCAATATAAATGCCAAAAAGGCCAAGCTTAAATTCTTCTTGTTATATAAATTACATCCATATCTCATACATGATATTGGATTTATAGATATCACCTAGTGGCCCATTCATACCTTTAACAGTACAGTTTCTGATTCATAAACATAGAATATATCAGAATTCAGATCGAAAAAAGAGAAAAAAAGATTGAAAATTTAAACCCCATGGGCATAGGCATAGGCATAGGAAGGAGGTTGAGTTGTTTAGATGGGGTCCAGAGATACGAATGTCACGTGTCGAGTAATTGTATTGCATGGTCCATGCCATGATACAGGTCTGGGTCCGATAGTCGATAGACTTCCCCAATTATTAAAAAAGAAGAACAAATCCATAAAACAAATGTTCAACCGCTACATGCTTTTTTCCAAGTACTGGCCTTGTTTGCTTGCTTGGCTGCAGCAAACCAAGAAAACAAAAAAACAACGTCCCTTGGTTACTGCTCGCTTCCCCCCAATCCTCTCGTCTTTCTGGAAAACATTGAGATGCCTAAAGCTCTGTCTTTTGGCCTCTCTCTCTTCTTCTTCTCCTCTGTTCTATAATGAATCCAAGCTAAAAAAAAGAGAAAAATGGCTTTGAATTCTTCTTTTGTTTTTGACGCTCTTTATTGTTTAGAAGAGAATTGGGAGGAAGAACCCGGGGAAGACTACTTTGTGGAGGAAGAAGAAGGAAGTTATTACAGTTATGGGATTAATAAATCAAACCCTTTTCCAGCCTTGTTAGAACAAGATTTATCCTGGGAAGAGGATGAACTTTCTTCTTTACTTTCAAAAGAAGAGAAAGATCAACTGTGTGATAGCCTTCAAAGCAATGAGAATCTAGCCGAGGCTCGGTGTGAAGCTGTGGAGTGGATGTTAAAAGTCCATGCTCACTATTCCTTCTCTGCTCTCACTGCTGTTCTCGCCGTCAACTATCTCGATAGATTCTTGTTTAGCTTCCGGTTCCAAAGTGACAAGCCATGGATGATTCAATTGGCTGCTGTAGCTAGTCTTTCTCTTGCGGCCAAAGTGGAGGAAACCCTAGTGCCTCTCCTACTGGACTTACAAGTACATATGTTACTTTGTTATCTCGGTTTATCTTTACGTTTGCTTTATTTATTTGTCATCTGATTCGGGTTATTGATCTTGTTTAGGTGGAGGAGAGTAGGTATGTGTTTGAGCCCAAAACCATCCAAAGAATGGAGATTTTAGTGCTTTCCACCCTTCAATGGAAGATAAACCCTGTGACCCCACTTTCATTTCTTGATTACATTGGAAGGAGGCTTGGATTAAAGGACCATCTTTGTTGGGAATTTCTTAGGAGATGTGACCGCATTCTGCTCTCTGCCATTTCAGGTTAGTTCCAAAACCAAAACCTTCCCTTTACCTATCATCTTAGTATTCATTAGAATTGAATGCATCTGCATAGATGAAACACGATGAAATGAATTCTATTGTTGTACTTGTACATCTGTTTTCTCAGATACTCATATTTTCTTTAGTTCCTGATAAATTCATCGGCAGACTCTAGGTTTCTGTGCTACCTTCCTTCGGTAATGGCCACTGCTACAATGCTGCACGTTGTGGATTGCGTACAACCTAATCTTAGAGTTGAATACCAAAACCAGCTATTAGGCATCCTGGGAATCGATAAGGTATTGCTTTATCTTCATATTTCTCTTTTATCCCTCGTTCTAAGCCAGTGTTAAACGTGCAAATTTCGTCCTGATTCTTAAATCTGGATTCATTTTTTCCAACAGGATAAGGTAGATGAATGCTGTGAGCTGATTATAGAATCGGCAACAACAAGAGTTCAAGGGAACCAATCAAACAAGCGAAGGTTTAGCTCCATTCCAGGAAGCCCAAATGGCGTAATGGATGTGTCGTTTAGTTCGGACAGTTCAAATGATTCCTGGGCAGTGACATCATCCGTGTCTTCTTCACCCGAGCATCAATCCAAGAAGAGCAGAATTCAACAAGAACAGCTTCCGGAAAGACTAAACCATGCACCTTCAGACTTTCTCAGTATTCCTCGCTAAATTCCATCTTCGATTCCTCTTCTATTTTCTCCTTTCCTAGACTATAAATAGTCTTCGCGATAACATTGCCGTTCTTTTTTTTTTTTATGCAAGCTAAATTGCTTACCATCTCTGCATTTTCCCATACCGAAAACCCCAACCGAGACTCATCTTTGGGTGATCGATGTTGAAATTTGCAAGCAGACATGGCAATGCAGAGTCCTTAGCATATTAATGCTTTGGTCCTTTTTTGTTGTTTCGTGAGGATAATATTAGAAATTTTCTCTATATAAAATGCAACATTGTTCTTATGCCATACTTACAAATGATTGAAATACATGGGGAGTTGTGTATGTATGCCAGAATACAGGCTTACTATGCTTGTGTATAGTATACATATCGAAATACCAAGGGGGAGGGGATCGAAAACCAAAAGAGCGGGAGGCCAAAATGTACACATAACTTGTAATTTTGTTTGCATGTGAAGGGAGGAACATGTTGTCGGCCACTCATTTGAGGGGTTTGACCTCGTTGGAAGAGCTCATTTTCCCTTTGAATTTAGTCCTGGTGGTGAGTCAGTCCAACAGCTGTTGTGTCCTAAAACACCCATTAGATTAAGATTAACCCACACTTGTCAATCAAAAAACAAAAACCCAATTGTTGAAGATTCAGAAAGAGACGGTAACAAGAAGGATAGCATGTGCTTTCCTTTGTACCACTTTTAAACTAAAGGAGGGAATCATAAGTCATGGTTTGGCTTTATTCTGAATTACTTATTCTATTCACTGCACTCTAGATCTTTTACTAAATTGCTTAATCTGCGCAGCCTGACATGTATTATTGGATCTAAAAAATCATACTTATGCCACAACAGTCTTTGATCACTGTATTCCTAATCTCTTTTTTTTTTATGTAAAATTATCACAACAATGCGATGACAGAATACTACTATAATAACAAATTGCAGTTATGATATATGTGGATCAACCCAAGATAGGTTAAAGGAAAAGAATAAAAAGAGGAAAATATATAAAAAGATATTGTTTAGGAGACATGAAAAAGAGGAATAAATTGAGATCCATTAATCGACTTAGTAGTTACTAGTTAAGGATACTCTATTTTGTATGTGTTCGAATTTTAGCGTTTGGTCTTAAGAATGTAATTACTTCTCTACTTAATCAAATAGAGAGGGAGAAACATGCCAGTGTACATCTCTTTCTTTTATGGACAATGTTGGTTTACTGATATCATTTAAACGCCTCAAAGCTCAATCTCATGCTTTAATCTTAAACCAGAGGTGGAGGAAGTTTCCACGTGTTAGGTGAAGTTGTCATCTCTCCTTTCATCAAAGCCATTGACATCGACTCATCATCACTCGTCTCTGCCATTGTTGCCTTGCCTAAAACATTATCCAGACCATGCATATTAGTTATAGTGGAGCTAAGCCTGAACACACCACAGGCATTTATTTATTCTTTTTTCCTTGTTGCTAATAAATAAATAAGAACCAAGTCTGGGAATTTAGTTTGATCGGAGATGTACTAATACTAAATTTAAGTTTTAATTCCAATAATATTTATTTCCCTGTGGTTTGGTTTGGTTCCGAGAAAAACAGAGCCTCTCCCCTGAAAGTAAAGAAAGACATTCCACACGGCATATAAAAATTGGATTCTGACATGGATGGCCTTCAGAACACTGGAGGAAAACTGCAAATCTGCAAGCACATGCAACCAACATCAACTGTGCATATCAGTCCAGTAAAAAGGGCTTGTCAATATTGTAGGTCTGGCTCTCTCTTCATTTCTATTAATATTTGCCTCTCTATCTTCTTTACCGTCTCATTGCTAAGCCAATAATACTTCACTATATAGGTCGATTCTATCCTATTATTGAACAAACTGTTAAAGTGAACTGCTCATCCTTTATTTGCATAAATTTATTGTAAAACAATGCTCATAATGATTTTACAATTAGCGTGGCTAATATGCGAACATTTTGTATCATCAATGTGGCCAAAAAGGTCTGGAAATAACTTCCCTTAAACAGCCCCACAATAAAAAAAAAAAAAGGATACACATTGATGGAGGAGGGAGGCCCACTCTGGTACGTAGGATTGGCATTCATTTCACCTTGATTTTGGATGAGAATTTGGGGATACACATTGCATGCGTGACTGGTTTAATTGCTACATGAATTCTGAATCCAGTGATACGGGTTGTATTTTCCTTTATGTTGGAGGTACAAGGAGGGGCAGAAATGGTGAAAGAAAGTTGGTAATGGCATGGGTTTTATCTGGGAGCTCAGGTAATGCCAAACTTGTTATTCGTCACAGTCTGAGCACTCCATTCAAGTCTTTTTTGTTACTTATTGTCTTATTGATGCGTGGTGATGGTAGAATTTATTGTGTATGTTATTTTTTGCCGATCTAATTACGCAAGGCCCGTATGCTTGGTGGTCCATTGTGGGCCTCTTTTACATATGTCGTGCTCCCAGACTCATGGACCTTTTATCCTTTGGATTTGTGTTTTAATAAGAAAATATTTTATTTCAATAGATTAATATGAGGTTATTAATTTAATATGCAGGTTTAGAAGAGCAAAAACATCAATAGGAAAAGGAATCCCAATGTGACTTTACCTGCAAAATTCACTCTCGACTGTTCTTCAGCCCGACAAGGATGTTAAGCTCAAACTAGAAGTGAGACGGGGTAGGGTATAGGGATGGTTATGGGGCATGTTGGGCTGAGTTTTCGGCCAACCTGCATATGAGTCAAAAAATCAAAGTTTTCACCCTGAATCTGACGCAACTCCATTCCACTCGACTTAGAAAATTTAAAGCCTCCACTTAAATCTAACATTTGATGATGCTCCACTTAACCCAGATTTTAAGGTAAAAATCGTCTCCAACCCAACCATACATAAAAAATATTGAATAAAATATGGGAATTAAAATATTGCGAGGGCCCATTACTATAATTATTTTTATTTGATATATAGTGAGGAGTACTGTCGTAATTATCCCTAAATATTTAAAATAAAATTATAATAGTATCGTATGTCATATATTTTTCACCTTAAACTATAACTCAAATTTTGAAGGAAAAAAATCTTCTTATAATTCGAACCCATTGAGTTCATGTCAAATCCGTTAGGGCACCAATTACCAAGCAATCGTACATGTTCATAGTTGGGCTTATCGGCAGCTTTAGTAATTCTTTTTACTTGTTAGGCTTCCATTGTCATTTAAAAACTGCAGTAAATTAATTTTTTTATTATAAATTCTCTATTGCTAAATAAGAATAATGGATATGTACATGTGATTGCCATAAGACACTTATTAGTTTTTGAGATATTTGATTTAATTATTATCTAATTCATTAGAAATGGTCGATGTCTGTTTGACAAGAGTTAGGCTCCTTTCGGTGCCGTTATTAAGAAGTTGGGTTGGATGAAGACGCGTTCTGAAAAAAGCAATAAATTTCAGCCATTTCAACAGTCGCGTTTGAAGCCAAATCTGGTGAAAAAGCGAAGTGAAACAACGTAAAAATTGAGGCACTCGGTGTATCTTTTTCGTTCGACAGTCAAACGTGATTCCAAAAACGGCTCCGAACGGAGCCTTAGTTTGGTTGTCAAGTTCCTGATTGTGTATCAACTTGTTGAAGATCATATTATGGAATTTTACTAAAGAGATATTTGTCAATAGGCCACACTTTTTAATTTAATAACAAATAGTGTCGTAAGTGGACATTAAAATCAACGGTTTCAAGTTATGTTAACCCATTTTCTTATAATAGAAAACTAACATTGAGACCAATGTTATTCGAAATATGAAGAGGTTCAGTACAAAGAATGGTAGATTAGGCAGTTCCATCTGAAAGTAGACATTTTGCTGGCAATGTTGCAGACGTAGAAGTAGGAGATCCGGAGTAAAAGAAATGCAACCCGTGACGCCAATCTCTTGGACTGCGCACCTTCCTGTCCTTTCTCTCTGTTGGGGCCGGGGGAGAAAAAAGAGACAAAAGTATCATGAAGAATCCGTGAATTGTGGCATTGCAATGTCCACCAAATCCATGCTTTTTCTACTGGGTTTGCAAAATCAAATCCCATCAAATCTCCCACAAATTCATTTCTAAATCATCATCATTAGTCTCCCTTGAAACTTATTTGTGGTAGGAAGAGAGAAATGGAATGCACAAGGCAAATATGAGGTGTTAAACAAGTGCAGATGAACGTCAAAGGGCAAATCACGATCAAACTTCAAACTTGTGTTGGCCAGCACCCCACCACCATGTTCCCTTTTCCCATTTCAATTCATTTAATTCGTTGAATGTGTATGTATCTTCTTCCCTACCATCGCCTCATCACATAATATATTAATGAACTTGGCATTAAAGAAATTACATATCTATTGTGAAAAATAATTTATTTCGCACTTCTATTATTTTTGTTTTTTTTTTATATATATATGCTAAACAAAATAACTGTAAGATTAAACAAAGGTTAAATATTCCCCTGGAAATAACTAAAAATGAAAGAAGAAGAAAAGGAAGAGAATAGTGACGGATGCATGCAATCCCTTCAAAGAACAATTGTGTCCCAATTTTTCATGAGCCAATTTAAATTAGGGTAAATTATACAGTTGGTCACCCAACTATCACCTTTTTCTAATTTTGGTCACTCAACTAATTTTTTTGTCAAAACCGTCACTAACATTTCATTTTGTTGTCATTTTGGTCACTAGCCTTTAAAAATTAATGGAGATGATAACGTGTCATGGGATAATAACACTTTTAGTCCTAAAACTTGTACATTCTATTAATTAAATCCTGATTCAAAATAACTCATCAAATATATGGGTCAAACCCCAAATTTTCCGTTTTCATGAGATAATAACACTTTCATTAATGTTTCTATTGGTAATATGCTCTTATTACATGTCCATAGTTGTTTTACTAGTTGTAATATGATGTTCTTTTTGTAGTTCATACTGTTAGGTGTTGTTCCATTCCCTACTGATGTTTCGAGGTTAAAGGAGAACGGTGTTGACAGAGTAATCACAGTAAACGAACCTTACGAGACTCTGGTTCCTACGTCTTTTTATCATGTGGGCACTCTATTCTAGTATATAAACATTATATATTTTTTACTACCTTGCATCTATGTTTTGTGAATGTTGTCTTTTTTTTCTCTCTCTCTCCAAGTTTTGAGTTTTTAGACCGAAAGTTTTTTCATTTTTATTATGCTATAATATGTGTTTAAAATTTGCCTATTTTGGATTCCTTGCTTGTTGTCGAAGTTGTTAATTTCCTTTCCATAGTTTTGTTGTGGAATCATGGGATTAACCATTTGGTGATCCCTACAAGAGACTACTGCTTTGCACCATCTTTGACATCAATATGCCAAGCAATTAATTTCATTCACAGTAAGTGTTCTTCGAGGGGTTTGCTTGTGTTGATCAAACTTGCCTGAAAATGGCCTTTTTCTTACAAGAACTGTAACATGGTTTGAATGCTTCTTCATGCTTTTGTTCTTAATTTTCTGTTGCTGAAATGTTTACTGTTTTTCACTGTTTTACCCTGGAAACGAAACATTAATGAAAATGGGAAAGAAAAAAAAAAGAGGAGTGTTGTTGCAGAGGAAGAAGAAAATAAGAAATTTGGGGTTTGACCTATATATTTGATGAGTTATTTTGAATTAGGATATAATTAATAGAATGTACAAGTTTTAGGACTAAAAGTGTTATTATCCCATAACACGTCACCATCCCTATTAATTTTTTAACGGTCGATGACCAAAATGATAACGAAACTAAATGTTAGTGACGGTTTTGACAAAAAAATTAGTTGGGTGACCAAAATAAAAAAAAGTGATAGTTGAGCGACCACTCGTGTAATTTACCATTTTAAATTAATGTGATTTTTTAAAAAATATATTCTAATTTAATGTGCAAAGATAAAAGAAATTACATATCTATTGTGAAAAAGAATTTATTTCTCACTTCTGTTAATGAAATTTAGATCTGATAAATTCGTCATCGGATGAGAGTGCGGTGAAGTCGAGTTTCCGATGACAGATGATAGACGGAGCACGTGAAGTAGAAACATCCAGAAAACTTGACTGTGCTTTGAGTCACCCACCTTCTCACTGCACAACAGTTTTGAGTCCCACTGCCAGTAGGCCACCTGACTCAACAAATTTCACGCCACAATCCGATTCTTGTTTCCCAATAGTTTTATACCTGAAACGCATCTAATATACAACAAAAGCTGAATCTTAATAGAGTACCTCTAAACTACTGTTAAAAATCTTTTTAAATTTATAAAATATTTATTTTATACATTATTTAAAAATATAAAAGAATATTCTGTTTCCTAAGTAGAAAGTTATAGGTTCGACCTATATTTGGCGCGTTCGAAAATTTAATCTTTTCAAAAAAATATTGGATTAGGAATTCCTCTCACTTTCTCTCACTCTCACATTTTTTCTGCCGCGGTTATTTTTTTCTTGAGAATTTCTTAATAGTTTTAAAAATTTTAAGCCAATGGTGGCGGCTTTAGCCGTCTACGGCGGTGATTTCTTTTTTGTTTCTTTGTTTTCTTTATTTTTGTTCGTTTCTTTATTTTTTATATTTTGTTTTTTATTTGTTATTTTGACCTGTTCTTCATATGCTGTTATGACACGTTCTTTGTCTGTCTCTATGGCACGCTGATATTGAAGACGTCTACAACTTGGTGTATGTTACAGTTGAATCTTACCGCACAACATTGCGTGGGTTGTTCGTAGAAATAACCAAGACGTTTTTCTTTCTTTTTGTTGATTGAAGTAATTCAATGATCTGAGTTCTTCTAGTGAGCACTCCAAGATTTTGTTGTGGTGATAGATTTGAAGAACACTGATGAAGATTTTATGAGAAGATTTAAATTTGATATTCATGTTTGCATACTCTTTGTTTTTCCACGTTTATTTTTATATTTTAGGATATGCTTATATGTGCATTTCTTCTCATTATTTTAATAAAATCTAGTGTTTGATTCAAAAAAATATATAAAAAATATGTAATATAAATGAGAATAAATGTATAATATTATTTCAAAAATTAAAATTTATATATTTTGCCTTTTAACAAAATCACTTTTTTAACTCAATTTGAAATATATTTTCAATCTGAAAAATCATTTATTCTACATTATTTTCTATCTCATAATTACTTTTAACCTCAAATATACTTTTGAAAAATACTAGTAATACAATACAAAGCCATGAATCATTACTCTTACGCAGCTTCAAAACAATAGCCAACCTTATTTTCATCCTTAGATTACGACGACGGTGATGACAATAAGTAGTAGGAGGATTCATGTTTTCTTGGTTAAATTATATTTTAACCTATAAGGTTATATTTTATTATTGATTTGATATCTAATAATTTTGAATCAAAAATATTATTAGAGTCGGTGGAATATGTTATATATTTTTTGAATTATAATTATTCTTTATTAAACTTTATCGGTATATTTAGGAGTATGTTTTAGAGAAAAGTAATAATACTAAAAATTGTTACATCTTTCCGTATGCAAAATAATAAGAAAGTTTAAAGATGTGAAAAAAAGTGAAAATAATAAAAATAAGGATGAAAAAAACTTTTTAAAAATGCCGTTATTAGACTGAAATGGCAATTTTATCCGAAATTAGTTTTTAATCCTTTAAAAATTAAAAAAATTAATTGGCCCCTTCAAAAAATTTAAAAATCATTATTATATTTTAATATTTTTATTTAAATTCCTTCTAAAACTTTTAAAATTTATTATTAAAGCTCAAAATTTTTGAATATTTTTTTAAATTCCTATACTTTAAAAAAATTAAAATTTTAATTTAAACTTCTAAAATTAAAAAAAAATTAAATAGACCCCTCAACATATATCATCCACCCTGATTTGAAAAGGCATATAACAGTTTTAGAAGTAATACAAGAGGCAAGACCGTAATCTCCCAAGAGCGGTAAGCGTAAATATTGGAGGAACAAACGGTCATTTACCGGGTAAACGTGAACTGATATTTCTGACCTTAAAACAAGTGGCAGAGCAGAGGTAAATTTAGTAATGGAGGGAGTCTATATAAAGGATCCAAAGATTAGAGGATTTCATCACGTAACAACTTCAACAAACGAAGAGGGCTTAGGCGGAGCGCCAGAGCGAGAGTTGGAAAAGGGAGAAATGGGAGCCTGGGCTATCGCTGTTCATGGTGGCGCTGGTATCGACCCTAATCTCCCTAAGGAAAGACAAGACGAGGCCAAGCGACTCCTCACTAGTTGTCTTGACATTGGCATCTCTGCTCTCCGCTCTAACGTTCCTGCTATTGACGTTGTTGAACTTGTCGTATGTCCATTTCCCTTCCTTTCCTTTCGTCTCCATTTTAAGTTTATAATTCCTACTATTTTTCGTCGGTACGATATTTTTCTTTAAAAAATGATTTGATAGGTGAGAGAACTGGAAACAGACCCGCTGTTCAACTCTGGACGTGGATCTTCTCTTACGGAAAAGGGAACAGTGGAAATGGAAGCTAGCATTATGGACGGCCCAAAGAGGAGATGCGGTGCCGTGTCGGGCTTAACCAAGGTTAAAAACCCGATCTCGCTAGCCCGTCTTGTCATGGACAAGTCACCACATTCCTATCTGTCCTTTTCAGGTGCCGAAGAGTTTGCCAGGAAACAGGTCCGTCTTTTATTTCTAGTTTAAAAACCAAGCTTTCATGTTGCAAACCACACGGTTTCTTTTTTCTAAATTTAATTCAATTGAATGGGTTGGATTTTGTTCAGGGCGTGGAGTTGGAGGACAATGAATACTTCATTACAGAAGATAACGTGGAGATGCTCAAGTTGGCAAAAGAAGCAAACTCAATCCTGGTACATTTGGTTTTGAACTACTTTCCCTGTAACATTGGTTTGATCAGGTGGTGAGACTACGCACACGTGATGCCTAACCCTTTGAAGTTTTGCTTCTTTTTTTTTTAAAATTTGATCAGTTCGATTACCGAATCCCAACGGTTGGCACCTGCGGATCTGCTATGGACAGCGGATTGCAGATGAACGGCCTCCCAATCAGCGTGTACGCCCCGGAGACAGTAGGGTGCGTGGTAGTTGACAAGGAGGGTCGGTGCGCTGCAGCCACCTCCACAGGTGGGCTGATGAACAAGATGACAGGAAGGATTGGTGACTCACCCATTATCGGTGCGGGGACCTACGCATGTGAGTTGTGCGGGGTGTCGTGCACAGGGGAAGGAGAAGCAATTATCCGAAGCACCCTGGCAAGGGATGTAGCGGCAGTAATGGAATACAAAGGGTTGAATCTGCATGAGGCAGTAGATTTTGTGATAAAGAACAGGTTGGATGAAGGCAAAGCTGGGCTAATTGCTGTGTCAAAGAATGGTGAGGTTGCTTGTGGGTTTAACACCAGCGGGATGTTTAGGGGCTGCGCCACCGAGGATGGATTTATGGAGGTTGGTTTATGGTAAATTTTTCCGGATTGCAATTTTGTGGTGGTGTGGGCAGACCCTGGATTGGAAGGTTTTACTTTTGGTGGTTTCACTTGTTTTTAAGCTTCATAAAATGTCGGTATATCTAGTGTTTAGACCTTATTCAGCGAATAACCATTGAAATACCGAACAGTAATTTTGAATCTTCTTTCTCGATAATGTAATTTGCTAGTAACAACCTATCTTCATAAAATTTCTTTTATTTGGTTTATATCTTGGTATTGTTTTGTTTTTTGAACACATTGTTTTGTTTGATTTATTTTACGGTTAAACTTCGAAAGTACTGCACATATTGAAATTTGAAATCTGATACCTGAATCAAATTGATTAAAATTGAAAATAAGTTTTCAATCAGGCACAGTTGAAACATTGCAAATTTTCTGGCTTAAGTACCATGAGGAGCCAAATTTCTAGGAACCAAAGGTGCTAACAAACCAGAAAAAGTTTGGAATTTGAATGGACTTTACCTCTATTACATTTCAACGAATAGGGCTCAGTTTTACAAGTAAACAATTCTTTGATTGGAGCAATTTACAATCAGACGTTACTGCATGAAGTTGGTTGTTAGTCTGTCGATAGTCAGGTTATTCACACTGAAAAACCACTGTTGGTACTAATTGTTAAATAACTGGCCATTTTAATCGCCAAATAATAAGCTCAAGATCGATCCATCTGCAATTACTGCTGGATTCTTTCTCAGTTCATATAAATCCCTTTTTCTTTATTCTTATCCTGTGTTAGTATGAATACATAGAAACAATGCAACATCTGGGACCTATATATATCCCTATCAGAAAGTGAGGATCAACCACAGACATCTAAAAAGTTGAGCAATTTATTAAGAAACGAGGACCAGAAGTAGAAAACTCGGTGCGAGCATTATTATTTGTTAAAGACTTGGACGTGAACCCAAGGTATGAATCTGCCAACATCTCCCCAGTCTAACCTGGGCCTGAGTTGTAAGATGTAGCCTATCTGGTTCCAGTGGTAGTGCCTTAGCATCCACGCTTTTCATATTTTGGAGGCCTATATTTAACTGGGCTTCCCTCACTTCCTCAATATAGGGTCCCTCCCCTGATGCTAGAACCACCTAGTGACCAAGATTACCAATGTTTACTCAACCATCTAGATTTTTACAACACCAGAAACTTGTTTTGTTTCCTTAATCAGGTTTTATGTTTGCTGTATCAGAAGAAAAGTCTTTAACCTAATGTTGAAAAGGTCTATCATATATATGTATGCAATCTCTATCTATGGTTTTAATCAAAACCTATGAAGAAAATAATCAATCAAACAAATGGTACCTGGAAAATTGGGAGCGTACGTACGTGCAGATCAGAACGTAAATCATCGAAAAATGTCTTCAATCGACCTTCGTACAATTCGGCATCTTCCTGACTAACCGTATCAGCCTCGCCTTGATACCAATGCATTGCTCTGTAAACTCCGCCACTCTTCTGTGCCATCTGAGCTCTCTTCACCAACTGCTCATAAAGAAACTCCCCTTTCTGCCATTCGTTTATAGTTGTCCCTCCTACGGCACATGGCACCAACCCTATCGGACCAAAGTCGGGGTCCTTGGTCAGCACCGCATTGGCAAAAGACATCCCAGGTCCAATCCCGTCTGTCTTCCTGGCATCAATGTCAGCATGGGTCGGCTCACGGGCTCGAACCCATGCCAGGTCCGCACTCAGCCTGAAGATTGAAGGGTTAGGTTGGCATTGTGGAGGAACAACACCGTCCCACGTGGGAACCCCGGTAGAGGCGTCATTGGCCACACCTCCACGGCCGGCCAGGATAATTATGTTCAATTTATGATGAAGTAGATTTTGACATTGGATATGTGAGGCGTGAGCCAGAAGAGCCAAGACAATGAAGGAAAGCATCAGAGATTTTACGGCGTGATGTGGCAAAAGGGAGGTTGATCTTTCTGCCTCTCACAGGAACCAGGACCGTGTTCAAAGCAAAAAATGATGGGTTGCTTGTGTTTATGGTTTACCTGTTGGTTTTCTTCTCATTTATTCTAATGTTCTATATTTGTCAGCAATACGGAGATGTTCATTTTCTTACAAAGCCTACAACGTCAGCAATTCGTTTTCATAATTTAAATATGCTAACGATATTTCACCAGCTGAAAATCCGACTTATGTTTGTCTTCATATTCATAAGAATCAAACGCTAGGTCTTGATTTTAATATTTTTCTTCAAATGGCATTTTAAATCCCAGAGTTCTAGGCAGTAGCCAATAGGCATCACTTATCTTTTATGCCAAATTAATAGTGGCATGGTTGGTGAGTTCATCCAAGCGTGTCCATACCAAACTTTAATTTAATTCGCTTGTAGGAATTCAATTTTTTACCTCATATTTTAGTAACATATAAATTGAGTTACTTGAACTTGATGAAGTAAATTCTATACTGCATTATCAGTTTAATTACTAATTTTTTATTTAATTAAAGTTAAAATTGTAGAAAAAAAAGTGAGCATTTTTTTATAATAAAAACAATAGAATCAAGTATATCTAATGAAAAGAAAGCAAGAAAAGAGAAAAGTTTTGAAACGAACAGCCTCTGCTACAGCTAAATTGGCCGAGGAGACCTTCCAACATTTGGAAGTAACCCCACAATCAAACTTGTCTCATTTCAGAAAACAAGGACCAGCTTATCTCAATTTCGTTGTTGGTACCCTCGAGGTGAGTTTGTGTTTAAAACCGATTGAAATTCAGCAAAGCCTCTCTCACAACCTTTCCAAATATCAAGCATTCACGCCTAAAAAGTTCATTCCACAAATGTCAAATATACAGGAGATCAGATATAAACCCTCCTTGCAATCAACTTCAAAACATAGAGAGAACAAAGCGAGGAATCATTTATCAAATCCAGAGAAACTCTCTAATTTTGGACTGTAATTGAACCATGAATCCCAGCGTATGTACAAGAACAGAAAAAATAACGTATTCAATGGTCTCATTTTCTACTCATCATCTCCCACACAATGAAGAAATGTGAATGACCTTAACTCTTAAGGTTAGCGTTAACAACCAACGCAGTATGATAATTTCTTTTATAATTTTGAGAGGTACCTTAAGGTTCCAAATTGTCTTTCAAAGTCTTTTGTCAAGTTGGGGATCATTGCTGGAGCAAAGAGAATTCTCAATTTTCTTTTGAGCCATATGGAGTGATATCCCGATTGGTAGTTGAATTTAGTAAGTTTTCTTAATTTGGTATTGAACAAAAAAAATCATGTACTAATTTGAGAATTTTTTCAAGTAATCTCATGATCAGTTTGGTACAAGAACTTGACATTACAAGCAACCTCATTATTTTCATGGAACTTGTCATGTTCTCTCAATTTGGTATTTAAAATTGTTTTTGGGTCAATTTGATATTTGAATGTGAAAAAAATTTTAAATTGATGTATGTGTTATCATAACATTTCAACAACTAACTAAACTACAAACATAAAATTAACCGGCCAAAATACTAACGTCATTTTCATGTATCACAACCTAATTGATTGTTTAAATGTTAACTCATCACTAAATACTATTTTTTTTTAGTTTAGGTGCCAAATTGACTCAAATAAACAAATACCAATTATTATATAAATTAATGTTAGAGCTCGAATTAGGGGGAACTTTATTCAGCAACGCCCAGTTGTCATAGATGAATGCTTTATTTTATACACAGACAGTTGAGTTGCATTGTGCCACTGTCAATGAAATTTGAAAGCAAATTTATGTGTTGGAGGATAAAAGTAAACGATGTTGTTTAATGAGCTTTTCCTTTAATGGGCTCCAATTCTTTTCCAAATCATGAGCTCAATGTTTATAACTTCAAGGCCTACTAAGTAAAATAAAAAATCCAGTCCCAACCATTGTGTTGGTAAACCTTTGGACCACCTACTGATCATTGTTTTGGCAAACCATTGTGTCACGAACCCTTTCTCGACTGTGGTACTTGTGAAGTTGGACTACTAAAATCTATTTTTTATATTTTCTCATTTGCATAAACATATGGATGATTTGCAAATTCATCCTCACAAACATATGATGAAAGAAAATAGTATGACTAGCGAGTTCGACTCGATCGGAAAACTCGCGAGTCTAAAATTATCAAGTTCCAATTGAATTCGAAATCAAAAGTTGAAGCTCGAACTTGAAACATTCTCAATCTTTATAATTATTTTTATGAAAATTTTTATGATTTTTTGAAGTTACTGCAAATGCATAAATTCTAGATAGTTTTTTTAAACTTATCTTTGACTCCATTATTCATTCTAAAATTCTTCTAACCGCTTACAAACATATTTTTCATATGAATAATCAACAATAACATGTATATGTGAGTCACCAATTCATAGGAGTATTACTTATGCTACGCAAATACATGTTCTAATATGTGTCAGACACTAGTGTTGGACATAAGTATTTCAAGTAAAATGAAGAGAAGAAACTACATAGCACAACACATCAAAAAATGTTGCCACCTTCTCCTAGTAGACACACGAAATATGAAACAACATCAGTATATACAATAAAAAAATAATATATTAATTTTTTATGTAGCTCACGAACTTTTTGAGTCGAATATCAAATTTTAAAGTGCCGAACTTAAAGAATTTATAATAGAATTTAAAGTTTAAGGTTAAAATTTTAAAACTAAAATTTTATATTTAGTTTTTAAGATAAAATTAAATAGGTTTGTAAAAAAATAATTATTTCATTATCAATGCATGAAATGTTAACTCCAACCTAAATATCCAATTTTTTCAAGAGATATTTCCAACTTTATTACCATTTTTACGGGTGCAGGTGTGCAGCTTGCAAGTAAGACTTGGAAGAGCCCGTAATTCACATTTTGGAAGGGCATGGTAATAATACGTGTAAGTTAAAAGAAACATGGTAATGACGCGTGTCATATTGACAGCTGTATACTAATATTTTTTTTGAATAGCTGTATACTAATAAATTAAAGATTAAATTTTGATAAAATAATTATAATAAAGAAATAAAAATATTAAAAATAAAATAAAAATTATATTAACAAAGTATTTAATTTGTAAACACAATAGATATTTAATAACATAAATCTAAATTTACATTTCAAAGTGAGTTTTTCAAATATAATTGAAAATATGATAATGTTATTCTTCTATTACGTATCTAAAAAACTACAAAAAAATCAAATTTAAATATAATAATTTATAATTATATATGTTTAACATATTTAGAGTAATATTGTAATTAGCAGACCACATTAAATTTTTTTCCGATTATACTCTTTAATTTTTAAAATTAAGAATTATGTGAATAATTATCTATTATAACTTTCAAACTTTTAATTGGTTTTTAATCAATAAGTTTTATTGAATCAATTCTTAAAAGGTTGAAAACTAAAGGAATTACATGTATAATTATGTACAATGACTTTCAAACTTCTTTTAGTTTATTTAAGTAATGAGTTTCATCAAATTGTATGAGCCAATAAAATATTTTTAGAGAATTAAAATATCTAATAGTGTTTAATATATTTTTGTACGATTATTTTATAATATTTAAACATGTCTATAATAAATTTAAATAATTTCAAAATATTTGTCGGTTAATTTTAACTCGGTTAATTGCTACTAGTACAATATATATTGTGACGTAAAATTAAATATGCTTAAGTGTTTAATATATTTTTAATTTTTAAATGAAAAATTAAATAGTGTAAATATTTTATTAAATTATAAAAATTCAAGTTGATTTCGGATAATAGGCCAGATCATACAAATAAAAATCTGTTTTATTATTATATTAAAAATTAATCTCATAATTTTCAAATTTCTAAAAAAGTAAAGTTTACTCATCTAAAATTCCTTTTTAAGAATTTTAAAATACTAGTAACTTTTATTTTAATTCTCTCTTGGCAAATGAATATGCATTTTGAAATTCGTTGTCCCGGTGACTGGTCATAACAACCGTTTCAGCTAGTCATCTGTGATCCTTATCCCCTTTCCCATATATACATCCCCCCTCTGTCTCCTCTTTCTGCTCCTTCTTTAACCAAAGTTGAGGCCCCATCTCCATTCTCCACCACCTTTCATCACTTCAAAAACAAGTTTGTTATTGTTATTTTGTATGAGCTTTTGATTCTTTAATGATTCCGATGGCATCTACGAGGAAAGATGTTGATCGGATCAAAGGTCCATGGTGTCCAGAAGAAGACGAGGCTTTGCAGCGGTTGGTTCAGACGCGCGGCCCCGGGAACTGGTCGTTGATTAGCAAATCGATACCGGGTCGAACTGGAAAATCTTGCAGGCTCCGATGGTGCAACCAGCTTTCCCCTGAGGTGGAGCACCGACCCTTCACTCCCGAAGAAGATGAGACCATAATCCGAGCCCATGCCCGATTGGGTAACAAATGGGCCACAATCTCTCGACTCCTCAATGGGCGTACTGATAACGGGATTAAGAATCACTGGAACTCGATGCTGAAGCGAAAATGCCGTTTCATGACCAGATATTTGAATGTTGGTTCGTCGCAGCCGCTTAAAAGATCGGCAAGTCTTGGTGCTGGTAATAATATATCGGGTCTTTACTTGAACCGCGATAGTTCTTCAGTATCCGATGTGAGTGACTCGAGTTTACCAGCTGCCTCATCGGTTTACACACCGTTAGCAAGAACTGGTTCTTGGGCCGCTTCTAGTCGGCACGTGGAAACGGTGTCAACCCCAACTAATCCATCTACTATACTTAGCCTCTCGCTGCCCGGATCCAATCCTTGTGAAATCTCAGATCCGACTCCCGTATCCGTTTCCGGATGCAAGCTTGTTCCTAGCCCCGCAGAGGCTCCCGTACCAATACCAGCTCCTCCCCCAGCTGTTGGTTCGGTTCCGGTTCAAAGTGTGAAACAAATGGAGACGAAACAAATGGAGCAGCAGTTTTTTAGCGTTGAGTTTTTGGCAGTTATGCAAAAGATGGTAAGGACAGAAGTGAGAAACTACATGTCTGGGATTGAACAAAATGGTATTTTTCTTGCAAACTGATTCTACTAGAAATGCTGTTGTTAAGCGTATAGGTGTTAGCAAGCCTGAATAGACAGCAACAAGAATCCTCCGAAGAACAATGTCCTCCTTTCCTTGAGTTGTTTAGTCCCTTTCTTTGTTGGTCTAGTTGTTTTTTGTGGTAGTGTATTTCAAGTAAACAAATAGAAAAAGAGCCTCTAAATTCCCAAATCAACTGCTTTTGCTGATATTTCATTTTCTTTTCTTCAATCTATGGGTTGAAAGTAGTCATTAAAAAAAGTATGCTAAAGTTAATATTCGGTGGACAGTAGGGACGCAACACGAGATGATGTGCGGTATTTTGTCACAAAGCTAAACTGAAAATGAGTCCTGTGGATGCGTTTTTGTTTGATAGTAACCTAAGCGGTGCTTTTAAGATTTTAGGCATGTGACAAAATCATTTTGCAACAGTTTTTTTTTTCAAAGAAAAGACAAGAAAAGAAGTTTATAGCAAATTTTCCATTATACTTCTATCCTAATCGTGGCCCATGGCAGCGTCTATTAGCTCTTCTACCCAACACGTTGCAGGGCAGCTGCTCCATTTTTTTTCGATTTGGAATCTGCTGCTTCGTATGGCTCGAACAATGATGTTGCTTAATGATTGCCATCAGCACATTACTTGTGCCTGAATCCCATAAAAGTATATAAAAATATACAAGTTGCAAGTAGTTACCATTCGATCAACATATCTGCGTCCGCAATTTAAATTCTAAATTATTTCAAAATAATCATTGTCTAATTTTAAAACGTTATTAATTTAATTATTCAAATAAAAGTCAACAATTTTTAAGTTAAGTGATTAAGACTCTCAATTAACACTCATCTCTTAAGTTGTGAGTATAAAACCTATCAAGAATAAATTCTCTTTTCCCCTCTTTAGGTAGAAATTTAATGACTATTGTTAAATACGACATCTTCACTCTACACACTATCTAGGATATATTGCATCAATATTGTTGTTAAATTTTTTTATTTCAAGAATTGTTGGAAAAAAACGTTAATAATCTAAGAAAAAAAAATAAAAATAAAATAAATAAATACTAATTTATTATTAAATTGAACAGATTATAAAACCAAATATAAGAATATTCGAAATATAAATAAACTATTAAAACAGTAAATTGAAACTGTTTACTTGTGTTGAGGCTTGCGTAACACACAATTTTCTTAAGACATATTAGCTTTAATAACGTTGGACGTCTATCTCTCAAGATAAAACAACAGAATGAGCACATAAGTAACACGTATGCAGTGATCAGTTTTTGTTGTCATTAAACCTAGTAGGTTTGCATGCTATTTATAGGGGTAAGGGGTTCATAGGAAATAAAACTTGTGAATTATCTAAATTTTATTTAAAATAAAATTTATTTATCAAATAGCATTATCACAATAATATCTGAATTAAAAGATAAGATATCATATATTTATCCTTTTAATTCCAGAATAATCAAAAAATAATATACAAATTTAAGGATAATCTTTGATGATTTATTCTTTTATTTGAGATATTAAAAATATTATATTTAAGAAAAATTATCTTGTAATGGGTTAAAAAAATATACACAAGCCTACAGGAGGCCTAATCAGTCAAAATATTCAGTCGCTCATATTATATAAGCTTAAATTATTCAATAATTATTAAGTAGGGTCTTGTATATAAACATATTTCACGCTTGGTAACCCATCAATATGGGATATAAGTTTTTCTCTTTTCTTTAACTCAATTCACAAGCCTACTTTGAGCATCAATTTATCATTCATCACTCACCCGTTTTGAGGGTATGAGATATCGTTGTAAAGGAAACATGGAGTAAAATATGAAGATGTAATTTTATTATTCGAATCTCCATATTTACCCAAAAAAAATACGCCTTAAAGTTTTTATTTTATCATATTTTTCCAGCATAACCAATGGTTTTTGCTGAAGTGGCCTGCAAAATTACTGCACATGGCATGAAGTCGACATGCTTTTATGACGACTTTCCCTTTATTCGGATGAAGTTAATATGTAGTCCCAACAAGTCCTTGTAACAACTATCAACTACCATAGATCATTTAATGAAAAAAAAGTACACCAAACCTTAAAATAAAAATTTTAATCACCCATTAAAATATGACAAAATAAGAAAAAATAATTTTTAAACATAGTGGAACTTGAAACCAATACCCGAAAATATCTTCAAGTTCCACTAGGTTTAATAATACCTTCAATACCTGAAATTATCTTAATCACCCATGGAATACTTTTAAAAATACCTGAAAATATCTTAATCATAACATAAATTGCATTGAAATATTTATTAACCACATGACTGCAATAAATATTTTTTAATTAAACTAGCATTTAAATTAATTATATTTGTTTTATAAAAATATATTAATTATAACATTAGTACATTGATTATAATTTATGTTATGATTAATACATTTTTATGAAATGAATATAATTAATTTTAATATTTTTTTGACAAATCTTAATTTTAATACTCGTTTAATCTTAACGTATTTGTTTGTAATTATATGATAAATATTTCGGTTGGGTACAATGGTTATGAGTTGGAGGATTTCATGTCTTAGGTTTGTATTTGATTCCTCCAGTTTTCAAACTCATTTTTTTTTATTTTGTGACGAATAAAGTGATGAAATAGTGTGTTAAATTAGGATGTTGTTAAGTGTTTAATGGTTTTCTAATAACAGTGATAAAATTGATAATGCTCAAAAATTAAACGACCATTTAAGTATACTTAAATCATTTACGACTTCGACTATTTAGAGAGTGGTCAAGCATAGGGATGTCGGTGGGGCGGGGATGGTTACAAATTTCGTGGGGAAGATGAAAATTAAATTCGCCGTGAGTAGTGGGGAAGGCGTGAATATGTCTTTGAACCCGCTCCATCCCCACCCGGCCCAATAGATCTTATAACATGTTATTATAAATATTATTAAAAATATAATATTAGTTTGAATCATAGTTAAATTTAAGGTAATTCATATTGACTTGTCTTGGGATATTAATGAAAAGTTTAATGTATATATATAATTGAGTTTGAGATTGATTATATCAAATATATAAATATTTTTTAAAATATAAATTTAAATCAAAATCAAATTTAAGATAATTTATTTTAACTTATCTTGGAATATATAATATATATAATATTTATGTTTATTGATTTCATTTTTATTGTGTCGTGTCATTAAGCCTTCTTTTTAAAGTATGTTTTTTTCTTTTCAGTCATTACCAATGTATGTTATTCTCCTACTTTTTAAGGTATGTTTTCTTCTTTTCAAATTCTATTTAAGGTAAACTACTTTTTCCTATTTTTATTTTATACTATTTTTAATTTTTATTTTAAAATAATATGATCCAATTCTCCATCATCCACAAATCCTAGATTCAACCCTATATCATTTTATCTTTATTTTAATTTCGACGCCGCAAATAAGTGGAACAACAATTCATAATTTCTTAGATGGACAACCATAACAGCCAACGACGAGCAGTATCAGATTTTCGAGAAAAACATTAGGATTTTGGAGCTTCGACTGATTCAATTACTGCATATGGACCGAACTCTTTAAATTCTGTGAAGGAAAAAAAAGTTGCAGCATATCAATCAAGAATCTTACCCTTCCATCGATGATTTCAAGCTAATCATTAAACCCTTTTGTTAATTAACAAGTTCCTACAAACCAAATTGATATATGTGGGTAAAATCATTTAAAAAAAAAAAAAAACTAATACTGTTAAGTTCACAACTTGCAACTCAAAACCCTTTGTTCCTATATTTACAGCTATCTAGCCCCTATGCAGTATTATCAAGATACGGATGACACAGACAGGCAGCAACTGCTAGACCAGAGCACCGGCCAAGATTGTGAATTATACTGAATGTTATAAAGATTCAAAGATATAGGGTTGAATATAGGGTTTGGGGATGATGAAGAATTAGATCTTATTATTTTAAAATAAAGATTAAAAATAATCCAAATTATAATTATATTTTGATTAATTATTAATTGTACGTCGAGTCTTTCAAAATTTTAATCATTATTTAAGAGTTATTAAAAAAATTAATAGTGTATTACGTGGGACAAATTCATAGGATAAAATTATTTAATAATCATTTTTTGAAGAAAAAAATAGAAGATAGAGAGCAATATAAAAACATGTGGTTGATACAAATCCTTATGCAAGATAGAGGGCAAATTTTAACATCTCACTACAGTAATTTTTTGTCTATTTTGTGGTTTATATTCAAAATTTATAACTTTTTTTAACAATATTAACCTATGACATCTCCTTCGTGAAATGTGCGTACTGCACTGTTGGTCAAGCTAATCACGTTTTTAATAGGCGCATTCTCAACTTTACGCGGGGAAGTTAATCACGTTTTTACAAAGACTTGTCAATTCAGAGATCAATTATCCTGTAAGAAAGTAGCACTTCGTTCATATTTGATAGATGAACTCTGAATTCTAAAGTTAAAACAGTAAAGTATAGAATGAGTGTATTAACTATGTTGGTAAAGCCTGCGTAATTGACCAACAGAAAGAGACAAAAGACATGCCAATATTTCGTTGTTTCGGGCTTTGAGAATGCTTCCTCGCTCATTGTTTTTCCACAAGTGAAGCTGCATCTGAACTACTTCCCCCATCATGGGTCTTGCATCTTTGTCTTCCTGCACACACTGTAGAGCTACTTTAACCAAGATTGACATCTCGGCCATGTCGTATTTCCCCTCCAATGTCGGGTCTACTATCATTGCCATCCATGTTTCTGTTAGATCTGTGTCTGTCTGCTCTCTCACCCATTTACTTAACGTTCTCTGCATTACCTTCTTACCGTCTATGCCATGGACTCCCATTGAAGGGCTTCTCCCGGTTACCAACTCCAATAAAACGATTCCATAGCTATAAACATCCACCTTGGAGGTGATGGGCATGTTCAACACCCACTCAGGCGCCATGTAACCTCTCGTTCCTCGCAATCTCGAGATTTTTGAATACTTGACATCGCCTCTGTTTAGCAACCAAGACAGGCCGAAGTCTGACACTTTAGGCTGATAATTAGAGTCCACGAGAATGTTTTGAGGCTTTATATCACATTGGAGAATGCACTCTAAACATTCTTCATGTATATAAGCTAGGTCATTTGCTGTTCCCACTGCAATTTGAAATCTTTTTTTCCAATCTAGTGTTTTGGAAGACAGGTTTTCCGCCAAGGATCCGTGTTCCATGTACTCATAGACCAAAAGCTTGTGCTTTCCCTCTACACAATATCCCCACAAATCTATCAAATTCATGTGGTTAAGCTTCCCAATGGTGTTCAGTTCTGCTAGGAATTCAGCTTCACCGTGATTCGCATCAATGAGTTGCTTGATAGCAGCGATTCGATGGTCGGACAATTTGCCTTTGTACACAATTCCCCCAGCGCCTCTTCCGATTTCTGTCTTGAAACCATTTGTTGCTTTATCAAGCTCAGCATATGTGAATTTTCTGAAGCTTGTTGCTGCGAGATGGTAGCCTCCTGTTGGGTGTGAATCTTGACGAGTTCTAATCAAGAAATACCAGACTAGAAAGATAATGAAAACTCGATTCCTCCGATGACGCTCGCAGACCAAAGGAGAATTTTCAATAATGGATTTTCAGGTCTTTTCGGATACGGTCGGTTCAGTTGCTCAACTCGAGCAGAGCATTCGAGCTCGTAATCCTTAAGGGGCTTGTTGTAGGAGGAGCAATGTGCCTTGGAGAATTTCAAGTAGAAGTCTCCACCATAACTTGGCTCATGATGCCCATTCCATAACTGTGTCTTGGGACAACAATATGTAGTATATGGCTGGTTGGTTTTCATGGCTATAAATTGGAAACTATTTTTAAAATTAAAATGATAACTTTTAAAAAAAAAAATTATCTGTTCATTCTATAATTTACAAGTTTATAACTTTTTATCCGGACATTATTATACTCTTATTAAATTGTTTTTTATATAAAAATCTCATCATGTAATTTTTTATATAAGAATATTTTAAATTTGTATAGTTCCATAAAACACATACAATTATTATAATTTTTTATATTTTCATCGTAATTTAAGTTGATATATTTATATATTATAATATTAAAGATTATAAATTATTTAAATGAGTTAATCGCATCACACATTCCTAAACTATGATCATTATTCTAAATTGCTCCCTAAACTTTTAAATGTTCCAATTTCATCCTCAAACAATAACCCTCATTCTCAATTGGTCCTTAAACTTTTGAATATTCTATTTTCATCCCAAACTATGACCCTCATTCTAAATTAGTCCCCAAACTTTTTGAATATTTCAATTTCATCCATAAATTATCGTTTATATCACATCATATTATTACACAATACACATCAGTGTTTCATGACAATTAACGATTTTTACAACGGTTTTACTAACATAAGATATTATTAACATATACTGATAATTTGGGGATGAAATGAGAACATTCAAAAAGTTTGAGGACCAATTTAGAATGATAGTCATAGTTTGAGGGTGAAACTAAATTGCTTAATAGTTTGGGGACCAATTTAGAATAAAGGTCGTAGTTTAAGGATGAAATTAGAATGTTTAAAAGTTTAGGGGCCAATTTAGAATGAGTGTCATAATTTAGGGGCCAATTAATTTTGTCATTTATTGATTTTTTGTCCAAGATTTTAAACTTTGACTTTTTATTATTTAAATTTTATTATTAATAAAAATATGAAAAATATATTTTAAAGATCTCAATCAATTACTTTTTAAATATATATTGTATAAATTTTAATTAATCAAAATATTTAAAATAATCATAATCAAAATATAAAAAGTTGATTTTTTTTTTGTTTGAGCAAGGTATTTACTGCCGATAGCAATTATTAATACCCTTGCCGTAGTTGCTTTCACTAAGAGGTAAACGGCTGGCAATTTAAAAATTAATAATGAAGAAATTTAATAGAACCAAGTGGGTACATATTTACTTAATTTAATAATATTTTATTAAATTATTTTCGGAATAATTCGTGATAAATGTAATAAAAAATTCAATTATCTGCATTGATTGTCATTCTTATTCTTTTCCCAAGAAATTGATTTCAGTCCTCATTCATATAATTGGAAAGAAAAAAGGACTGATTGAATTCTTTGTCCCCTATAATTGATGTCAGCCAATTGAAGACTATATATATAGCCTTCAACCCTTTCTTATGTTCATGTATCCAAACACAAATTCACCCAGTCTTGTCTATTTCTCTTTGATAAATTTCATGACCTTTAGAATCCGACTTTTCAAAACCTAATGTCACAAAAGTCAAATCAAAATCCATGTATTAATTTATTCAATATTTTACTATCATTAATCCTAGCTGATATGGATGATCAAAGCACCGGGAGGTTTGAAGTTCATCGCATTAACACTTTCCAATGAGTTAACAGAATGCACAAACATTTGTTTTAATGTAAATATTTTTTAAGCTTGGTTTCACCTTACAACCCAAGATGCAATTCCTGCATAACAGGTTTTTTCCCAATCATTACATAATGACCTGTGCTGGAACAAGTAAACGAAACAAAAATACATGACATTGATTCGATGTTTCTGGGATTCAACACGAACAATGTTTTGTTCAATGATTTTCTTCAAGTTGAAGAAGCATTCGAACCACTTCACCCATGGTCGGTCTCGCATCTTTATCCTCTTCAACACATCGAAGAGCTACGGTGACCAAGTTCGACATCTCGGCCATGTCGTATTGCCCCTCCAACGTTGGGTCTATGATCATCTCCATCCATGTTTCCGTCATCGATCGTCTCGTTCACCCATTTGATTAACGTTCTTTCACCTTCTATTCCCTGTGAATGACTTCTTCCGGTAACCAACTCCAGTAAAACGATCCCGTAGCTGTAGACATCCACTTTGGAGGTGATGGTCATGTTGAACACCCACTCCGGCGCCATGTAGCCTCTGGTTCCTCTTAACCTTGAGATTTTCGAATTCTTTACATCGCCTCGGTTTAGCAACCATGACAGCCCAAAATCTGACACTCTAGGCTGGTTATTTGAGTCTATGAGAATGTTTTGAGGCTTTATATCGCAGTGAAGAATCCACTCCAAGCATTCTTCATGTAAGTAAGCTAAGCCTTTTGCAGTTCCTAAAGCGATTTGAAATCTTTTTTCCCAATCAAGTGTTTTGGAAGAGAGGTTTTCCGCCAAGGATCCGTGTTCCATGTACTCGTAGACCAAAAGCTTGTGTTTTCCCTCCACGCAATATCCCCACAGGTCTATCAAATTCATGTGATTAAGCTTCCCAATGGTGTTCACTTCTGCTAGGAATTCAGCTTCCCCGTGATTCGCATCAATGAGTCGCTTGATAGCAGCGATTCGATCATCCGACAGTTTGCCTTTGTATACAATCCCTCCGGCCCCCCTTCCGATTTCTTTCCTGAAACCATTAGTTGCCTTATCAAGCTCGGTATATGTGAATTTTCTGAAACCTGTTGCAGCAATTAGGTGGTAGCTTCCCATTTGGTCTGACTCGTGCTGCGTTCTAATCAAGAAAAACCAAACCAAGAAAATGATTAGAAACTCTATTCCTCCAATGGCACAGGTAGACCAGAGAACGGCGTTTTTCGATAGAAACCGAAGGAACAACTTGAATGGCTCGTTTTCCTTCCTTTCGTGATATGTTCGTGTGAGCTGCTCGACTTGAACGGAGCATTCAAGGCTGTAATCTTGAACAAGTTCATAGGACAATGAAAGCTTGGCCTTTGGCAACTTTAAGTAGATGCTTGCGTCAAAAAATGGCTCGTGATATCCATTCCTCAGTTCAGGTTTGAGATAGCAGTATGTACTATGCGGTTGGTGGGATTTATGAAACCTGAATTGGAAACCTTTGCAATTGCACTGCTCCAAGCATAACTTCTTACACATCTCCACGGTGTAATTTGTATAAATTGCATATTCGTAGCCGTAGAATTCAGTATGTCTAAGACTTATAAAACCAGCCTCAACTCCATTACAAGAAAGATCAAATTCAGGTTTACAACCAAAGGACCAATCCGTGTGATTTTTCATCCTATACCCAGGAATGCAAGAACATTTCCTACCATATTTGGGACTGGAACTGCATACACTGTCCGGACCGCAAGTTCCGTGAATCTTGCATGGTCGAGGGTAGGCCTGCCATGAAACAATCCATTTGTCTTCCCTCTCATTTAGGCTGTACAATCGAACATTGCCATCAAAATCAATGGTCAATCTTCTATGAATTCTCGTACCATAATCAGCAGACTTGATGGTGTAATTATCAGTTGAAGTAAATTTGCCCAAAAGATCCAGTTCTGCAATTCTGCAATTGTTGTTGGTGGATCTTCCAACTTCCCATCTCAAAAGCCAGGGGCTTGGCCAATAAATGCTGGAAACCTCAGGACCTTTATATAAAAGACTAAGAACGTTATCAGAATCGAAGTAGAGATTAAAGAATCCCGAAGAGAAGTTGTTTCGGCTTCTTGATGAGATGAGCTTGCCGTGCTTTTTGAGTTGTTGCAGTGGAAGCAAAGTATCGGTGGGTGAATCAAAGCTTTGCCAAAGTGTTGTACTCGTCGAATCATGCAGGACCAGATTGCCGCTGTCGTAAAGTTTTAAATGTGCAGGGGACAGATGAGACACCGTGTCCGTGGCCCAAACTGTGGCACGTCCAGCATCGGTCAAAATAAGATTACCATGTTTGGTTAAGGTGAGCTTCGAGTGTCTGCCGTTGACGGGATAGTCACGGTTTGCCGTCCAGACGACGGTGCAATTATCGCTACAAGATGGTTTGTTGAACCAAATGGCAAAGGAGTAAGCGTTTTGGCCAACGGGGTGAAACCCGGCGCTGAAGTTAAAACATCTCCTTTAGACAATGATGAGCCCTCATGTAGATTATCATTAGATGAAGAAGAAAATGAGCAGAGTTGAATCAAGTATACCAAGAGTATGACAATTGGCCTGGCCATGAGTTCTGTGAGGAAAAAACGAAGGCAGCGAATGAGAAGATCCGATGAAAACTTAATCGGAGATGCATTTGAGTAGAATTGATAAAAAAAAATACTAATAATTATAGTCAAATAATCATGTTAGCAGATAGATTAGTCATTGTCAGCAATAGTTTGATACCAGTGTTTCATTTGTAATCAGATAAATCCAACAGCTTTTTAGTTAGAAAACACAGTTAACGTAAACCCAGGGAGAGCTCAAAGATTTGTTAACAGCGTCGGCTATGTTCTTAGGAGCAGCCGGTGAAAATCAGCCTCGCATTTAATCTCAGAGTAGTTGACTGTTTCTACTAGAACAGATAAGGATGATCATGGCCTGGCCTGTGTGCCATTATTGAACACAAGTGGCCGCCGTAGCCCACATATATTAATGTCTTAAATCATTTATTAATGTTACTTTAGTGTACAGAAGCATTCATCTTTTATTAAATTACATTATCATCGCATTTAATAGATCCCGAATTAGGTTTCTTTTAAGTTTCAATCAATTTAATAGATAATTTGTACGTGATTTATTTCACTAGTCTGCCTAGCTCTTTACTCCAACGGATAAATGGCTATTTGTGTTTTTAGGAGCTTCAAGTCTTTATAGTTTTATGTTTATTTAGTTGTTTAATTTCGTTGATTTTTTTTTATTTCTTCAGTGTCTGTGTAACTACTGCTACATGTACTCTTTTTTTTCCACCTAAATTTATAAAGATTTTTTAACGAGATATGTGGTAGTACCTTTTTTCATTAAAAAATGGGCAATGAAAATAACTTCGATAGAAAGTGATAGTAAAATTAATAATTGTAGTGAAAATAAATGAAACTAATGATGAAATATAAGTTTAAAAATGCATATTTATAATATAATTAATAATTAAAGTTATATTTATATTGATTAATAAAACATAAATTATTTTTTGGGTATGGCATCAAGGAAAAGACTACTGAGAAAGTAAGAAAAATTTTACTAAAAAATTGGATGAGAAAAATACGAAGACGATTGTAAAAAAATTTGTGAAAAATTTACTCAGAAGTCCAACCTAATTTAAAGTCTCATTTACTTTGGCAGTTGAGGCTCCTCCAATGATGAGGTGAAAACGGGACCAACAAAAGTGAAAACGACAATGAGGGCTTCCCTCCTTCAAATGAAGCGTAATATCTTTGGTGTTGACCTTCGCCAAAAAAAAAATTCTGTATAATTTGTGAATATCGAGCAGTTAAGAGGTTGTTTTAATATCACTTATCACATGATTATTATTTTTTCTCAAAAAACATGTCTAATATAAAGTATAGCCACCACTTTATATTCCAAGACCTCTCATTTCTTTTTAAATATGTTATTAATATCCCTCGTCTCTTTAGGGCGTGTCCAATGTTTAAAAAGGCGAATCTGAGGCTCGTCTAGGTGCTAAGGCGAGACGAGGATAAAACGTCTAATTGGGTCTAGGCGAGGCGACTTTAATGAAGCGCACCAGGTGCACACCTTTTTTATTTTTTTTGTTATTCTTATCTTTTTTATTTTTATTGTGCTTTACATACCAACTTGGGTCAAAGGTGGGAACTACACAAAAATAACATTAATCGAATGAAATTTAAATTAACTTAGTCGAGTTATTGTGTAATTTGAACTTAAAGCATAACACATGATATATACAAATATTAATTAAATTGGATCGAATTTAAATTCAAATTAGTTTGGTTGAGATTTAAAACTTGAACTAAATTTAATTGTTTTTATACAATATCGCGTATTTGAGTTAATTTAAGTTTAAATCAATCTTGAATTGACTCATTTCTATCATGATTTAATTTATGGATAATTATTTGATACACTGGTAGTTTCCACTAGCATCTTAGTTTTAGGGTTTAGGGACTCGATTTAGGGTGTAGGGTTTAGGTTTAGTAATTTAGAGTTTAGTCATTGTGAATAGAATTTTGGGTTTAGGGTTAAAATTTAGTGTTTATAGGTTAAAACCTAAATCCTTAATATATTACCCTAAACCCTAACCTCTAAACCTAAATCTTAACTCAAGCTCCTAAATTCTAACCATTAAACCCTACACCCTAAATTGAGTCCATAAACCCTAAAACTAAGACGCTTGTGAAAACTAAAACTTTACACCGCTAGCGTATTGGATATAAATCCTTAATTTAAATAATATTATCATATATCTTTTTTAGAGTATTATATGACTAGCTTTGTCTATTTACAGTATAAAAATTTTTATATTGCATGATAAAATGCAATATGCTTTTTTATTGGAAAGTTAAAGATAAATGAAATTACGAGCTTTGTTGAACTTATAGTCCTTTTTAAAGTAATAAATTTTCTTTCTTGCTTGGTACTCTGCTTCATGTACATTTATATATTCTCTTTGATTGGTTCATGTTAAAGTTGAACATTCAAAGAATCTCATTATTCGTATCATCCAAAATTTTATTAAATGTAAAGAACTTTGAAGTGATGCTTAATATATAAAATGCTGATGATGAATACTCTTGGTGTTTATAATGCATGAATTGTTCTTTTTGCTCTACTCTGCAACTGGAAAACATGTATCTCTTATTTTTAAAAAGTGCGTCTTACTTTAATAAGGCGCGCGCTTTGCGCCTCGGTTCTAAAACCCCTTTCGCTTTAGTGCACCTTTGGCCCTTTTTAAAACTGGGCGTGTCATCAAGGATGTTTATATGTTCATCAGACAACAACTCATACTATTGGGTGAGAAGCTGACTTTGATATCTGAGATGCTTTCCCAAAAATTGGATAACCAAGAAAAGGTCATTGAGAAGCTTTCTCAGCAGCTGGATGAGAATAAATCTACTAATAAGTTGGACGAGAAGGATGTGGAGACAATTGTTCAAAAGCTCCGTGAGAATTTTTTTCAGAATCTTCAAAGGAAAATTGTAATAAATTTTTGTCATCCAATTCAGTTTGAATACACTATTTATTTTGAGTAATTGATGTTGGATTAAAATTCAATAATAGTGGGCACATATGTATAATGTACGTTGCTATTATAAAGTTTAACACGTAATTAAGTGACCAATTATGTTACACGTGTTATAGGTACTAAATTGTCATGGAATTAAAAGTGTAGATACCATAAGTTAGATTTATAACTCAATGAGGGGCAGAGTTGTAAATATTAATAAAACGCTTTTAATTCAGTTTATATAAAGGGTAGTGGTCCCCAGATATAGGTTAACTAGCATATCTCTTTTTTCCCTCGAGAGTTGTGTGCTAAGAGGTAATCTATCATCTTGGAAGATCAAACCCTCTCAAAAAATCTCCATCAATGGATTCAGTGTACGCTTCCGCAAATCTAGTATTTATTCTTAATGATTTGACATACATATCGATCTAGGGTTTATATTCGTATCGAATATATATTTTGTTTTCTAAGAAGTGGCATCGCTGCGTGTTTATCGAATCATTAAGAATTGATTATGAATTCGTGGTTTGATATTTAGAGAGTTTTTTTTTTCTATTGTGCGCTAACCTTTTTGTTTGTTGCGTTAATAATGAGGATTTACATCGCAATTGGATTCAGAATTGAAATTGGGTTATGGTGAATTGAAAGTTATTTGTTGCGCTAACCTTGATTGTCTGGTGAATTGGAAATTAGTTTTTCCATTGATTGCATCACCAATCGCCAGATTGAAAATTGAAAATTTTGTTTTCATGTTTATGTTTACTCAAGGCAAACTTTATCTCCAATAACTCTAATTTTATATACAGTTAATTTCGATTGTATTTAGGGTTTGTGCGTTTTTAGATTTCCAATTGATATTTGTATTCATACGTCGGTTTTTCAATCGGCGATATCTTTGCAGTATATTATGTTTTAGTTATGGGATTCAATAGCAGTAAACTATTTTTAGAATATGAATCTGCGCTTAATATTTGTATTGCCTTTTCTTCTTGAATGATGCCATATTTAGTTTACTGTTATGATATATATTTGATTTACAATATATAATTAAGTCGGTTGGATCAAAAAAAAATAGTTTTGATCATTAGGTATTAAGATAAATATTGGAAACAGATAAATTCATGTTTTGGCTATGTCTAATATTTTAGTCGGTTAATTGAAACACAATGTCACCAAAGTGACCGCTTCACAGAGATTTAACTTATTTAAAATATTAAGATGTTTGTGTTTTTGTAATTCATGCGTTTATTAATTGGCCCAAAGGAAAATTAATATTTGGCCGAATTTCAAATAACACCTGTGGTGATAAATGTGTGACAATTATAAGGTAATTTATGTGTGCAATACGTTAGTCCAAAGATTAACCTGTTGTTCGACATAGTTTATTGTCAATGTTTGATTGCTACAACAAAGAGTACCTCTTACAGATTAATATTATTGTCCAAAGACTTGATATTAATGTTGTGTTTGGTATCTTGAGGGGAATTAGTCATTATTTTGAATTTATTTGTTTACTTATGAATTATTGGTGTGAGCATATTTATTTATTTATTATTCTTTTGTTCTATATTCAGCTAGTTCTTCTGCTGCCACAATATCTGCTAATGTCAATTCTATACCCATGCTTAATGGGACGAATTTCAAGGAATGGAAAAGGCACTTACTGATAGTGCTTGGTCAGTATAGACATAGACCTTGCGCTAAGGAAGAACAACTGCTGCACCTCTCATCGCGGCAAGCACCCCGATGCAAAAAGGATTTTGAGAGGTGGGAACGTTCTAATCGCATGAGTCCGATGATCATGAAACATAGCATTCCGAAACCTTTAGGGTGCAGAATAATCGAGGAAATTATTCAAAGCTAAGGATTTCCTTGACAATATTGAGCAACGCTTTGTCAAAAACGATAAGGTTGAGATGACATCACTTCTGAATTCTTTGATGTCTATGAAGTACAAGGGTCAAGGAAATATAAGGGAGTACATTATGGAAATGTCTCATATTGCTTCAAAACTTAAGGCACTTAAGATCGAGTTTTCTGATGATTTACTCGTCCTTATGGTTTTGGTATCGCTTCCTGCACAGTTTAACCAATTTAAAATTAGTTATAACTGTCAAAGGGAGAAGTGGACTCTAAATGAGCTCATTTCTCATTGTGTTCAAAAGGAAGAAAGGTTGAAGCGTGAGAAAACTGAAAGTGCTCATTTGTCTAGTGCCTCTAAAGACAAGGGCAAGAAAAGGAAATATCAGAATGAAGTCGCTAAGGTCCAAATTCAAAAGAAACAAGAAAATGTTCCAAATAATTGTTTCTTTTGTGACGAGCCTGGACACATGAAGAAAGATTGTACCAAATATCACGCATGGCGTGCAAAGAAAGGTATGCATCTTACTTTGGTCTGTTCTGAGGTTAATTTAGCTTCAGTACCTAGAAACACTTGGTGGTTAGATTCTGGTGCTACTACTCACATAAGTGTTTCTATGCAGGGTTGTCTGAGCTACTGAAAGCCAAGTGATGGTGAAAGAAACATCTTTGTGGGCGATGGAAAATCGGTGGAAGTGGAAGCAATTGGGCATTTTAGGTTGTTATTAGGAACTGGTTTTATTTGGATTTGAAAGACACTTTTGTTGTTCCGCTTTTAGGCGGAATTTAGTTTCAGCTTTGTTTGTTGGACAAATTTGGTTATTATTGTTCATTTGGAAAAAATCAGTTTACTTTGTCTTTAAATTCAAGTATTGTTGGAACTGGTTATTTAAATGCTTATGACAACCTTTACTTGTTAGATACAATTGCATCCTATAATGAAACCTTGCATGTGGAATCACGTGGTACTAAGCGAAAATTAAATAAAGAAACTTCAGCATCATTATGGCATAAACACTTAGGTCATATATCAAAGTGTAGGATTGAGCGTCTTGTGTCTAATGGTATTTTAGAGTCCCTTGACTTCACAGACTTTAATGTTTGTGTTGATTGCATCAAGGGAAAACAGACCAAAACTAAGAGATTAGGTGCCAATCGTTCTACAGACGTCTTAAAATTAATTCATACTGATATTTGTGGGCCATTCCCTACGGCATCTTGGAATGGTCAACAATATTTCATAACATTCATAGACGATTACTCACGTTATGGGTACCTATATCTCATTCATGAAAAATCTCAGTCTTTGGACGTGTTCAAATCCTATAAAGCTGAAGTTGAGAATCAACTCAACAAAAGGATTAAAAAGTTCGATCCGATCGTGGTGGTGAGTACTACGGTAGATATGATGGATCAGGTGAACAACGTTCAGGACCATTTGCAAAGTTCCTAGAGGAATGTGGTATTGTCCCACAAAGACACCATGCCAGATCACCTAGTATGAATGGTGTTGCTGAGAGACGTAATAAGACTTTTAAGGATATGGTAAGAAGTATGATTGCTCATTCTACCTTACCCGAGTCACTCGGGAGAAGCATTAAAGACAAAGAAAGAAGACATTCTGAATAGAGTACCCACTAAAGCAAAATGAAAAGACACCTTATGAGCTTTGGGTGGGTAGAAAGCCCACTCTAAAGCATTTTCACATTTGGGGATGTCCAAATGAGGCAAGGCCTTATAGGCTAATTGAAAAGAAATTGGACTCCAAAACAAGAAGCGACTACTTTATTGGTTATTCTGAGCGATCTAGGGGCTATAAATTTTATGATCCCATAATTAAGAATATTTTTGAGATGGGAATTGCAATATTTTTTGAGGATGTTGAGTTTGGAGGAGAAATAAGGTAAGAGACATTGTCTTTGAGGAGAAATTGAGTTTTAACTCGGTTCCTACTTTCACTTTTGATGATGTTCAAGTTTCTTTACCGATCATCAATCAAGAAGTGAATCCAGAACTCAACAAGACAATGTCGAACAACTCCTCTTATTCAGGATGAGGTAATTGTTCCGGAAGAGCAAACTCAAAGCAACCTCAAGAACAAGTGCCATTAAGGAGATCCACGAGAGAAAGGAGAAATGCTATTCCTGATGATTATATTGTATTTCTCCAAGAAAATGAGGATGATAATGGAATGATGGAAGATGATCCGATCAACTTTCATCGTGCCATGCAAAGTATTAACTCTCAAAAGTGGATTGATGCCATGCAAGAAGAGTATAAATCCATGCAAGACAATAAAGTTTGAAACTTGTCCCATTACCTGAAGGTGCAAAACCAATTGGTTGTAAATGGATTTTTAAAACCAAGAGGGATGCAAATGGTAATGTGGAGAGGTATAAAGCACGTCTTGTAGCTAAAGGTTATACTCAAAAAAGAAGGCATTGACTTTTCTGAGACTTTCTCACCGTTTCATCGAAAGACTCATTTAGGACAATCATGGCACTTGTAGCTCATTTTGATCTTGAGTTACATCGGATGGATGTTAAGACTGCGTTTCTCATGGAGAAATTGAAGAAACAATTTATATGATGCAACTTAAAAAACTTTGAGTCGGAGACCCAAAGAATATAGTTTGCAAATTAACAAAATCCATCTATGGACTCAAACAAGCTTCTCGTCAATGGTATCACAAATTTCATCAAGTAATTGTCTCGCTTCGGTTTTGAGATGAATATTGTTGATGATTGCGTGTATCACAAGTTTAATGGGAGTAGGTACATATTTTTGGTTTTATATGTCGATGACATTTTGCTTGCCACAAATGATATAGGCTTACTGCACGAAACCAAGAGATTTCTATCTAAGCATTTTGAAATGAAAGATCTTGGGGACGCTTCTTTTGTTTTAGGAATTCAGATACATCGAGATCGATCTCGGGTATTCTTGGATTGTCACAAAAGAACTATATCGATAAAGTACTTAAAAGGTTTGGCATGCAAAATAGTAAACCAATAGACACCCCTGCCACTAAAGGAGACAAGTTTTGTCTTGCTCAATGCCCTAAAAGTAATCTTGAAATTCAAGAAATGCATAAGATTCATTATACATCAGCTATTGGGAGTCTAATGTATGCTCGGTATGTACGCGCGTCCGGATATTGCGTACATTGTTGGGATGTTAGGCGATACTCAAGCAACCCCGGTATGGACCATTGGAAAGCGACCAAGAGGGTTATGAGGTATCTTCAGAGAACAAAAGATTATATGCTCACATACAGGAAATCAGATCATTTGGAGGTCGTAGGGTATACGGATTCTGATTTTGCTGGGTTCCAAGATAGCAGAAAATCTACATCATGCTATATTTATCTGTTAGCTGGTAGAGCTATATCCTGGAAAAGTGCCAAACAGACATTTGTAGCTTCTTCCACTATGGCAGCAGAGTTTGTAGCATGTTACGAGGCATCTAATCATGGAATATGGCTGCGAAATTTTGTCACTGGGCTACGTATTTTGGAGAATATAGAAAGACCACTTAAATTATTTTGTGACAATAAATCAGCAGTGTTGTATTCCAACAACAATAGGAGCTCGTCTAAGTCAAAGCACATTGACATAAAGTTCCTAGTTGTGAAAGAAAGAGTGCAAAGTGGACAAATATCCATAGAACACATTGGGACAAACTCTATGATAGCGGATCCGCTCACAAAAGGTTTACCACCCAAGGTCTTTCATGAGCACACTGCTCATATGGGTGTTACATCATTTAAGGATATTATTGTTTGAGTGGGAGTTTGTTATTTGTTCACTTTATGTTTATGTTTATTTTCGAGACATTTATGTATTTGGTTATTTTCGATCGTAAATAAAGTGTTCATTAATTCACTCTTTTCTTATTTGGATAAGGACCTCACTTATGTTTAAAGAGGACCAATTTGGAAATAGGCATGTTCGGTTCACATTTACATGTAATTTCCATGCTACGATCCATGATTGATCTATGTCATTTAATTATGTTTGTATACGTGACCATTGATGGGTCCAACATGATTGATATGGCAAAGACCGCTTTGATCCTATATGGATATAATTGATGGACGAGATTGTTATAGAATACCTATTACATGATAGCAAATTTTTTGAGCTCATAAGGTCGTACATTTGTCGTGGTAACATATGTTGCCCAAGTGGGAGATTGTTGGATTAAAATTCAATGATAGTGGGCACATATGTATAATGTACGTTGCTATTATAAAGTTTAACACGTAATTAAGTGACCAATTATGTTACACGTGTTATAGGTACTAAATTGTCATGGAATTAAAAGTGTAGATATCATAAGTTAGATTTATAACTCAATGAGGGGCAGAGTTGTAAATATTAATAAACTGCTTTTAATTCGGTTTATATAAAGGGTAGTTGAGAGTTGTGTGCTAAGAGGTAATCTATCATCTTGGAAGATCAAACCCTCCGAAAAATCTCCATCAATGGATTCCAGTACACTTCCGCAAAATCTAGTATTTATTCTTAATGATTTTTGTGTTTTGTAATTCATGCATTTAAAAATTGGCCAAAGGAAAATGAATATTTGGCCTAATTTTACCAACACATTAAGATAAATGTGTGACAATTATAAGGTATTTTATGTGCAATACGCTAGTCCAAAGATTAACTCGTGTTTGGACATAGTTTATTGTCAATGTTTGATTGCTACAACAAGAATACCGCTTACGCTAATATTATCGAGCCCAAAGACTTGATATTAATGTTGTGTTTGGTATCTTGAGGAATTAGTCATTATTTTGAATTTATTTGTTTACTTATGAATTATTGTGTGAGCATATTTATTATTTATTATTCTTTTGTTTCATATTCGGGCTAGTTGTTTGCGCCACAATATTGGTAATGTCAATTTTATACCCATGCTTAATGACGACTTCAAAAACCGAATGAAAAGGCACTGCTTGTACTATGGTCAGAGCTGGAGAGAATTTAGACCTTGGGTGCAGGAAAGAATCACCTGGACGCGGCTCATCCGTCCTGGGATGCAAAAAATTTTGATGGGAACGCTGAAATCGCATGAAGATTATCTGAGGATCGAAACATAGTTTCTCTAAACTTGAGTGCGAGGATTGCGAAATTATGCACTTTTTATTTCTTGAAATGTTGAGCAACGCTCGTCAAAAACGATCTCTTTGAGATGACATCACTTCATACTTGCCGATGTCGTCTCAGCAACAAGGGTCAGTGAAATATAAGGGAGTACATTATGGAAATGTCTCTATTGCTTCAAAATCTCGCTTAAGATCGAGTTTTCTAATGATTTACAGGCCTCTATGGTTTTGGTATCGCTTCGCAGGAAGACCAAATTAAAATTAGATATAATCACAAGGGAACAACTGGATATTAACGACTTTACTCATTGTGTCTAAGAGGAAGAAAAGGCTATTCTGAGAAACTGAAAAGTGCTTTTGCTTAGTGCCTCTAAAAAAGACTGGCAAGAAAGTACCTTGGGGCCTGAGGTCCACTATCCAAAGAAAAGAAACAAGAAAATGTCTGCAAATAATTGTTTATTTGTGCTGCTGATTATTATAAGAAAGACCATGATCCTCGGAGAGATGACGACGGCTGCTGAAAGGCTGAATTTTATTTTGTTCGGCTTCCAGCTTAAAAATTATCTGGACTAAATCGACGTAATCCGGTTAGATTCTTCCTCAGATCCTCATTGTTGTCGGCATCCACTCACCTGAACTACTATTCCATGACTGATGAGTGAGAAACATCTTTGTGGGGCGATGGAAAATCCATGGATGGAAAATTGGGCTCACAGTTATTAGGAAATGGTCCATCTTGGATTTGACATACACTTTTTTGTTCCGCATATTAAGTGAATTGAGTCACAGCTTTTGTCGGGATAAATTTGGGAATTATTGTTCATTTGGAAAAGAAAACCCTTACTTTGTCTTAAATAAAGTAACATTGAAAAGGTTAGGTTGTAATGCTTATTGTAACCTTTTTTTATGTAGATCACAATTGCATCCTGATCATGAAACCTTGCATGAGGAATCAAAGGGATACTGAGATGAAAAATTAAATAAAAAGAAAATTCGGAGGAGATTATGGTACAAAAGATGGAGCAAACCAAGTGATCAAAGTGTAGGGTGGTCGTCTTGTGTCAAAGGTGGAGACTTCAGACTTTAAGATTAGCGGGTGTTGATTGAGAAGGAAAATGGCAAAAAGAGGGATTACGCCATCGACGTGGTAAATCCTTAGAAAGGAAGATTGAGAAAGGGCAAATCCCTAAGATCTGGTCAACAATATTTCATAACATTCATGTATCAATACTACGCAGGGTAAATCTCATTCATGAAAATCTCGATCTGAAAGGCAAAAATGTGGGATGTCTTGTTGAGAATCAACTCAACAAAAGGATTAAAAGTTAATCCCAAAGCTCAAGAAGATAGACTCATTTCGTGAACGTTGTAGCCATTTGCAAGTTCCCTGAGAAATTGTGGTGGTCCCACACACACCATGCTAGGATCACAGTATGAATGAAGTTCTACAACGAAATAGGACTCTTGAATGATATGTTAAGAAGTATGATTGCTCATTCAGTTACGAAATACTACAGGGAGATGCACTAAAGACAGTAAAACTGGAGCCAGTAACTAAAGCAACTGAAAAAAACACCTTATGAGCTTTGGGTGGAGTAAAGCCCACTCCAAAATTTTCACATTTGGGATGTCGTTCACACTCATGATCCCACATGATCTTGAAACATCAAGGATTTTTGATTTTTTGAAATTTTAACGAATTCTGGGGATTTAAATTTAATGATTCCATATCGCAAAATTTTGAGTCGGGAGACCCCTCTTTTGAATATTGAGTTTGGAAATTAATAAAATCCATCTCATTGTCCACATTTGCTCTACTGTTTAATCCAAATCTACTATCGATTGTTCCTTTCAAGTTTTTTTACCTATCAGAACCAAAGATGATATCAGGAACTCAGACAAGACAATGTCAAACATCTTGATGCGCTGGTTATATTGGGATGACATAATTGTTCAAATGATTGATTAAACAGAATCCACCAAGAGATTTACAGTAAAAATCCACTTTGAAACGGAAGATGGGGAGATGATTTATTATGTTTTGCCAATTGTATACATCGATAGAAATATGAAAAATTCTCGATTTCATCCATTTCAACTTTCATGAATTTGGGCATTTTTTTCTACCCCAAAAAATTAATTGAATGTTAAACATGCAAGAAATTGGCTATAAAACCAAAATACAAGACGATGAGTTGCTAACTTGTCTTCCCTGGACTCGGAACCTGCAAAACATCCTGGTTGTAAATTTCATTAAAGTTGGGATGCAAATGGTAATGTATAAGAGATTATAAAACATGTTTTGCAGCTGGTTTTGGGAGAATGGATCCTAGAAGACTTTTTAAGACTTTCTCCCCAGGGAACAAAGATTGTATTAGTACAATTATAAATCGAAGCTCATTTGATCTTGAGTTACATCAAATGGATTGCCCTAATTCTCCGTCTCACTGGAGACAAGAATGCCAAAATATAG
The DNA here is from genome assembly GCA_019671005.1 of Hibiscus mutabilis. Classification (NCBI taxonomy): domain Eukaryota; kingdom Viridiplantae; phylum Streptophyta; class Magnoliopsida; order Malvales; family Malvaceae; genus Hibiscus; species Hibiscus mutabilis. The sequence continues at coordinate 8,509,223 of CM033748.1, read as the reverse complement.
GCAGCGACATCCCATCCTTAGTCTCTGAGACCCAAGAAAAGTGCCATGCCCATTAACAAAAATTCAACCCCTATGGCCAAGTTTTATTTGCAGCAATGCCATTTTGTTCTTTCATCGATGAATATGGCTGTAGCATTTTGTCCATTGAATAATGGGCTTTTGGTTGATGAATGTGTAGAAAGTTTAGATGAAATATATATTTTTGGTTTAAATGGGAAATATTTTGCTTGCCATAAGATGATATAGGTTTCAATGCGAAACCCAAGATTTTGAGATATAAATTTTGAAATGAAAGATCTTTGGCAAAATAAATACTTTTGTTTTGATAGAACATTTTGGGACAAACAAAGATATTCTTGGATTGTCACAAAAATTGTACTATACCAATAAAAATCTTAAACGATTTGGCGTCTGACAATAATATTATGTTACACGTGTTATAGGTACTAAATTGTCATGGAATTAAAAGTGTAGATACCATAAGTTAGATTTATAACTCAATGAGGGGCAGAGTTGTAAATATTAATAAACCTGCTTTAATTCGATTTATATAAAGGGTAGTGGTCCCCAGATATAGGTTAACTAGCATATCTCTTTTTCCCCGTCGAGAGTTGTGTGCTAAGAGGTAATCTATCATCTTGGAAGATCAAACCCTCAAAAATCTCCATCAATGGATTCGTGCACGCTTCCGCAAATCTAGTATTTATTCTTAATGATTTGACATACATATCGATCTAGGGTTTATATTCGTATCGAATATATATTTTGGTTTTTCTAAGAAGTGGCATCGATGCGGTGTTTATCGAATCATTAAGAATTGATTATGAATTCAGGGTTTGATATTTAGAGAGTTTTTTTTTTCTATTGTGCGCTAACCTTTTTGTTTGTTGCGTTAATAATGAGGATTTACATCGCAATTGGATTCAGAATTGAAATTGGGTTATGGTGAATTGAAAGTTATTTGTTGCGCTAACCTTGATTGTCTGGTGAATTGGAAATTAGTTTTTCCATTGATTGCATCACCAATCGGCAGATTGAAAATTGAAAATTTTGTTTTCATGTTTATGTTTACTCTGCGGCAAACTTTATCTCCAATAACTCTAATTTTATATACAGTTAATTTCGATTGTATTTAGGGTTTGTGCGTTTTTAGATTTCCAATTGATATTTGTATTCATACGTCGGTTTTTCAATCGGCGATATCTTTGCAGTATATTATGTTTTAGTTATGGGATTCAATAGCAGTAAACTATTTTTAGAATATGAATCTGCGCTTAATATTTGTATTGCCTTTTCTTCTTGAATGATGCCATATTTAGTTTACTGTTATGATATATATTTGATTTACAATATATAATTAAGTCGGTTGGATCAAAAAAAAATAGTTTTGATCATTAGGTATTAAGATAAATATTGGAAACAGATAAATTCATGTTTTGGCTATGTCTAATATTTTAGTCGGTTAATTGAAACACAATGTCACCAAAGTGACCGCTTCTGCGTAGATTAACTTATTTAAAATATTAAGATGTTTGTGTTTTTGTAATTCATGCGTTTATTAATTGGCCCAAAGGAAAATTAATATTTGGCCGAATTTCAAATAACACCTGTGGTGATAAATGTGTGACAATTATAAGGTAATTTATGTGTGCAATACGTTAGTCCAAAGATTAACCTGTTGTTCGACATAGTTTATTGTCAATGTTTGATTGCTACAACAAGAGTACCTCTTACAGTTAATATTATTGTCCAAAGACTTGATATTAATGTTGTGTTTGGTATCTTGAGGGGAATTAGTCATTATTTTGAATTTATTTGTTTACTTATGAATTATTGGTGTGAGCATATTTATTTATTTATTATTCTTTTGTTCTATATTCAGCTAGTTCTTCTGCTGCCACAATATCTGCTAATGTCAATTCTATACCCATGCTTAATGGGACGAATTTCAAGGAATGGAAAAGGCACTTACTGATAGTGCTTGGCTGTATAGACATAGACCTTGCGCTAAGGGAAGAACAACCTGCACCTCATCTGCGGCAAGCACCCCGATGCAAAAAGGGATTTTGAGAGGTGGGAACGTTCTAATCGCATGAGTCGATGATCATGAAACATAGCATTCGGAAACCTTTAGGGGTGCGAGAATCCGAGGAAATTATTCAAAGCTAAGGATTTCCTTGACAATATTGAGCAACGTTTTGTCAAAACGATAAGGTTGAATGACATCACTTCAATTCTTTGATGTCTATGAAGTACAAGGGTCAAGGAAATATAAGGGAGTACATTATGGAAATGTCTCATATTGCTTCAAAACTTAAGGCACTTAAGATCGAAGTTTTCTACGATGATTTACTCGTCCTTATGGTTTTGGTATATCGCTTCTTGCAGCTTTAACCAATTTAAAATTAGTTATAATCATCAAAGGAGAAGTGGACTATAAATGAGCTCATTTCTCATTGTGTTCAAAAGGAAGAAAGGTTGAAGCGTGAGAAAACTGAAAGTGCTCATTTGTCTAGTGCCTCTAAAGACAAGGGCAAGAAAAGGAAATATCGAAATGAAGTGCTAAGGGTCCACTCAAAAAGAAACAAGAAAATGTTCCAAATAATTGTTTCTTTTGTGACGAGCCTGGACACATGAAGAAAGATTGTACCAAATATCACGCATGGCGTGCAAAGAAAGGTATGCATCTTACTTTGGTCTGTTTCGAGGTTAATTTAGCTTGATGCCTAGAAACACTTGGTGGTTAGATTACGGTGCTACTACTCACATAAGTGTTTCTATGCGGGGTTGTCCGAGCTCTCAAAAGCCAAGTGATGGTGAAAGAAACATCTTTGTGGGCGATGGAAAATCGGTGGAAGTGGAAGCAATTGGGCATTTTAGGTTGTTATTAGGAACTGGTTTTTATTTGGATTTGAAAGACACTTTTGTTGTTCCGTCTTTTAGGCGGAATTTAGTTTCAGATTTCTTTGTTGGACAAATTTGGTTATTATTGTTCATTTGGAAAAAATCAGTTTACTTTGTCTTTAAATTCAAGTATTGTTGGAACTGTTATTTAAATGCTTATGACAACCTTTACTTGTTAGATACAATTGCATCCTATAATGAAACCTTGCATGTGGAATCACGTGGTACTAAGCGAAAATTAAATAAAGAAACTTCAGCATCATTATGGCATAAACACTTAGGTCATATATCAAAGTGTAGGATTGAGCGTCTTGTGTCTAATGGTATTTTAGAGTCCCTTGACTTCACGGACTTTAATGTTTGTGTTGATTGCATCAAGGAAAACAGACCAAAACTAAGAGATTAGGTGCCAATCGTTCTCTGACGTCTTAAAATTAATTCATACCGATATTTGTGGGCCATTCCCTCGGCATCTTGGAATGGTCAACAATATTTCATAACATTCATAGACGATTACTCACGTTATGGGTACCTATATCTCATTCATGAAAAATCTCGGTCTTTGGGCGTGTTCAAATCCTATAAAGCTGAAGTTGAGAATCAACTCAACAAAAGGATTAAAAAGTTCGATCGATCGTGGTGGTGAGTACTACGGTAGATATGATGGATCGTGTGAACAACGTTCGGGACCATTTGCAAAGTTCCTAGAGGAATGTGGTATTGTCCCACAAAGACACCATGCCGGATCACCTAGTATGAATGGTGTTCTTGAGAGACGTAATAAGACTTTTAAGGATATGGTAAGAAGTATGATTGCTCATTCTACCTTACCCGAGTCACTCTGGGAGAAGCATTAAAGACAAAGTACATTACATTCTGAATAGAGTACCCACTAAAGCAGCTGAAAAGACACCTTATGAGCTTTGGGTGGGTAGAAAGCCCACTCTAAAGCATTTTCACATTTGGGGATGTCCAGCTGAGGCAAGGCCTTATAGGCTAATTGAAAAGAAATTGGACTCCAAAACAGTAAGCAGCTACTTTATTGGTTATTCTGAGCGATCTAGGGGCTATAAATTTTATGATCCCATAATTAAGAATATTTTTGAGATGGGAATTGCAATATTTTTTGAGGATGTTGAGTTTGGAGGGAGAAATAAGGTAAGAGACATTGTCTTTGAGGAGAAATTGAGTTTTAACTCAGTTCCTACTTTCACTTTTGATGATGTTCAAGTTTCTTTACCGATCATCAATCAAGAAGTGAATCCAGAACCTCAACAAGACAATGTCGAACAACTCCCTCTTATTCAGGATGAGGTAATTGTTCCGGAAGAAGCAAACTCAAGAACCTCAAGAACAAGTGCCATTAAGGAGATCCACGAGAGAAAGGAGAAATGCTATTCCGGATGATTATATTGTATTTCTCCAAGAAAATGAGGATGATAATGGAATGATGGAAGATGATCCGATCAACTTTCATCAGGCCATGCAAAGTATTAACTCTCAAAAGTGGATTGATGCCATGCAAGAAGAGTATAAATCCATGCAAGACAATAAAGTTTGGAAACTTGTCCCATTACCTGAAGGTGCAAAACCAATTGGTTGTAAATGGATTTTTAAAACCAAGAGGGATGCAAATGGTAATGTGGAGAGGTATAAAGCACGTCTTGTAGCTAAAGGTTATACTCAAAAAGAAGGCATTGACTTTTCAGAGACTTTCTCACCAGTTTCATCGAAAGACTCATTTAGGACAATCATGGCACTTGTAGCTCATTTTGATCTTGAGTTACATCAGATGGATGTTAAGACTGCGTTTCTCAATGGAGAAATTGAAGAAACAATTTATATGATGCAACTTAAAACTTTGAGTCGGGAGACCCAAAGAATATAGTTTGCAAATTAACAAAATCCATCTATGGACTCAAACAAGCTTCTCAATGGTATCACAAATTTCATCAAGTAATTGTCTCGTTCGGTTTTTGAGATGAATATTGTTGATGATTGCGTGTATCACAAGTTTAATGGGAGTAGGTACATATTTTTGGTTTTATATGTCGATGACATTTTGCTTGCCACAAATGATATAGGCTTACTGCACGAAACCAAGAGATTTCTATCTAAGCATTTTGAAATGAAAGATCTTGGGGACGCTTCTTTTGTTTTAGGAATTCAGATACATCGAGATCGATCTCGGGGTATTCTTGGATTGTCACAAAAGAACTATATCGATAAAGTACTTAAAAGGTTTGGCATGCAAAATAGTAAACCAATAGACACCCCTGCCACTAAAGGAGACAAGTTTTGTCTTGCTCAATGCCCTAAAAGTAATCTTGAAATTCAAGAAATGCATAAGATTCATTATACATCAGCTATTGGGAGTCTAATGTATGCTCAGGTATGTACGCGTCCGGATATTGCGTACATTGTTGGGATGTTAGGCGATACTCAAGCAACCCTGTATGGACCATTGGAAAGCGACCAAGAGGGTTATGAGGTATCTTCAGAGAACAAAAGATTATATGCTCACATACAGAAATCGATCATTTGGAGGTCGTAGGGTATACGGATTCTGATTTTGCTTGGTTCCAAGATAGCAGAAAATCTACATCATGCTATATTTATCTGTTAGTTTGGTAGAGCTATATCCTGGAAAAGTGCCAAATGACATTTGTAGCTTCTTCCACTATGGCAAAGAGAGTTTGTAGCATGTTACGAGGCATCTAATCATGGAATATGGCTGCGAAATTTTGTCACTCACATCGTATTTTGGAGAATATAGAAAGACCACTTAAATTATTTTGTGACAATAAATCAGCAAGTGTTGTATTCCAACAACAATAGGAGCTCGTCTAAGTCAAAGCACATTGACATAAAGTTCCTAGTTGTGAAAGAAAGAGTGCAAAGTGGACAAATATCCATAGAACACATTGGGACAAACTCTATGATAGCGGATCCGCTCACAAAAGTTTACCACCCAAGGTCTTTCATGAGCACACCGCTCATATGGGTGTTACATCATTTAAGGATATTATTGTTTGAGTGGGAGTTTGTTATTTGTTCACTTTATGTTTATGTTTATTTTCGGACATTTATGTATTTGGTTATTTTCTCGATCGTAAATAAAGTGTTCGATTAATTCACTCTTTTCTTATTTGGATAAGGACCTCACTTATGTTTAAAGAGGACCAGTTGGAAATAGGCATGTTCGGTTCACATTTACATGTAATTTCCATGCTACGCATCCATGATTGATCTATGTCATTTAATTATGTTTGTATACGTGACCATTGATGGGTCCAAATCATGATTGATATGGCAAAGACCGCTTTGATCCTATATGGATATAATTGATGGACGAGATTGTTATAGAATACCTATTACATGATAGCAAATTTTTTGAGCTCATAAGGTCGTACATTTGTCAGGTAACATATGTTGCCCAAGTGGGAGATTGTTGGATTAAAATTCAATGATAGTGGGCACATATGTATAATGTACGTTGCTATTATAAAGTTTAACACGTAATTAAGTGACCAATTATGTTACACGTGTTATAGGTACTAAATTGTCATGGAATTAAAAGTGTAGATATCATAAGTTAGATTTATAACTCAATGAGGGGCAGAGTTGTAAATATTAATAAACTGTTTTAATTCAGTTTATATAAAGGGTAGTGGTCCCCGAGATATAGGTTAACTAGCATATCTCTTTTCCCCGTTTGAGAGTTGTGTGCTAAGAGGTAATCTATCATCTTGGAAGATCAAACCCTCTGAAAAATCTCCATCAATGGATTCAGGTACACTTCCGCAAATCTAGTATTTATTCTTAATGATTTGACATACATATCGATCTAGGGTTTATATTCGTATCGAATATATATTTTGGTTTCTAACAATTGAGACTCCTTCTCTAATAGGTGTGGAAACGACAACAAGGGCTCCTCCTCCTCCAAATGGGTTGTAATATCTTTGGTGCTGACGTTCACCAAAGCATTTTCTTCGGATGATCTGTGAATATGGTTGGATATTTTTAGAATCTGTGTATGAATTATAAGATAAAAGAAAGAAGTTCAAGATAAAATTTATGTATTTTTTTTTAATTTTCAGACTTGTATTACTTTTAAATGTATCTCTCTTTTTAGATGAGAATAATCTATTTTAATCGAATGCTTGTTATATGGATAATGAAGCCAATATTTATAACAATCTGAAAGCTTGTTATCGCATCGCGGTCAAAGAATAGTTTAGTCTAAAACGGTGTGGAATCAAAATTTTATATTAATGATATATTGATTAATAATTCAAAAATTATTCTAAGGAACATTAATCATGTTGAACCAGCTTAGAAGAGAGGGTGTAGACACGTTACATGACCAGATGAAAGGTCTAAAAACAATGGAGTAAGAATAGGAGAGAGTATAAGATTGAACCAACAATAACTCTTAACAATTAGTTAGACCAACAAGGTGTAGAGCATATCAGGCTAACATCCAACTGGAAGCCCAAAACATCCTTTGTTATTGTTTGGACTTGATAGTTGTGTTCCTGTACTTAAATATCAAAATGTATTTTTAAAGCTTCCGTTTGGACGCCAAAATCTCCTTCAGATATCAAGAATTTCATTTCTGAATTCATGCCTCTTAAGAAGATTCAAACAAACCACGTGAAATTGTGATGATAAAAAAAGGATTTGATTTATGAGCTTGTCGGTGATATGTTTAAATTCTGATACTTTTAGCATCGATTTTTAAAGGTAATTAACACATGAATCGATTAAACAAATAAAGTCAAATACAAAAGTTGAGGCACAAACACGTGCGTAATAGCAGGCCTTAAATTTTGGAAGTCAAATATATGGATTTATGTACGTATTGGACGGATGGAATCGTACGCCTCTAAATACGCCCGTATTAAAATATAGGTTTAAAATTTAAGTTATAAGATTAGGGTTTAAGTATAAAGAATTTAAGGTAAAGTGTATTTTTAAGGTGTAAAGTTCAAGGTTTAAGATTTAAAATTTAGAGTTAAGGTTCAAAATTTAAATTTTAAGTATTTTTTACTATAAAACATAAAAAGAGACTTCATAATTTTTGCTCGTATCGGACAGCTATGAACTGAAGAATAAACAATAGAGAAGCACCGTAAAATACAATTCACTGACAAATTATCTCAAATCCTTCACAAATTATGAGACCCGTTAAAAATACTAAAATAATTGAATTATTTGTCTAAATGTAACAGTGTAAACATGGGCCAAGTAAACAAAAAGGGCTGCGCTGGGAATGAATTAGATGGGCTCCAAAGGGTCCAACCACAAGTTGTGGGAGCAGTGCAGTTGCTAAGAGCAAATCACACCGCCCCATGGATTGGACCCAGTTTTTGGTCAATGGACTCAAAAGCTGGAATCAGAAAGGGGAACACTAGTCAGCCAACAGGTAAACGCACAAAAGTACAAAAGCTCCCAATGGAGATTATCCTACAAATGTATAAATACAAACAGTTCTTAAAAGGCAATAGAAGTACAGACAAACATCTCAAGTTTCAGTAACCTCTTTTCTAAGCCTATGGAAAAGCATTGTGGTATGTACAAATGGTTTGGAAGAAGTGTCTGGATTTAGTTATCATGTTTATTGGTGCTCGTTTCAACATCTTCTGCAACATGGTACGTCGACAGAAATAAGGCATTCTGATTCTTCTGCATGAACCTGCAATGACAAGACATCTTCATCCGTATCAGCACTCAGCAGAGATTGATGATAACAAAATATCATTTTCCAAAAAGCAATATAAACATATCTAATAGGTTCTGCAAGAATCAAGTGCCTTGAAAAGGAATGCTTATTTGGGGGACTAAGGTGATGGTAGTGGAAATCAAGTTCTTTGAAGAGTTAAACGATCATCATAATAAAATTGTATAGAGTTCGCACTTGAGAAAGTCGACTAAATTTTGCTGCAACTCCAATAATATCTCCTGTTCAATGTTTGCACACATCAATAACTCTGGCAACTTCACTGCAAATGAAAGAATAGTAACTTAGCAGAATGAACTATAGTGGTTGAAGTTATGTAGGCATTTTATATATTTCAGCTTATCAAAAATGATGCATTCGGTCCTGGAAATTTTGATAGATTATTTAGTACATTCTCAAATGTCATCTGAAAATTGTTAAGACTCTGAAAATTGTTAAGACTCTGAAAGAACTGTCTTCATTGCTTTCCAAGTTTCAACTCAAACTACAAAATGATTATCAGAGTAGGGAAAGATTTCTCAATTAGCAAGTAGGATTCCTCCCTGGATGTACTATTACAGAACATGATACTTATTTTTTTGCAAGTTAATCAATTTTGTCTACAGTGATGGGATAAGCATACCAAATAGGCGCAGTAGATGTTCAGCCCCATATGCCTTGGATGGAAAGAAGAAACCCTCGTTAAGAGTATCAGTATATTGCTGCCATTCACTTTTGTACAAAAGTACCGCAGGTAAAGCTTTGTCGAAGTAAGCATGTATCCCTTTAAAAATTTCTCTTACTGAATCGGATACCCTACATGCATTACGTGTTCATGTCAACTATTAGAAAACAAAAAAATATCGAGCCAAGAATATGGAAATGAAAGCTTGGTAAAACAATTATTTATCAGACGTCAAAGGCATCGAGATTAGGATTGAAGATTCGAGGCACTTCACTCACAACTACCATCCAAGTGGATACTTGTGCTGTTATTGTTCTCCCATTAGAAGCTAAAAACTAGCAAACCTAGTATAAACCGTGCATAAATGCAAAGAATTCTGTGTCAATAATCCTGCTCAGTAGCTTTTCTTGCGCCTTTTCCAGCATCAGCAATTGAAGGTACATTCTAATAACATCATGCAGGTCTTTTGGACCATCAGGTCATTAACAGTTGCTTGACAATATGTGGTGCCAAAGAATTAAATAAAGCAGGTTCTCCATCTAGCTTACCATTACAGGCACTGGCCATGCTGAAATGAGATGAATGTTGCAAGCTATAGTATAACAATGAGAAACAAAAGGGAGGGAACAAGCTTACATCTTATCCTTCTCATATCTGTAATCAATATACATCTTCAGTATGTCTTCCACATTTGGAGTACGCGGAAGTTTAAAAAGCTGTAAAATAAGATATCAATCAATTCTAATAATTGACATCCACAGGGAAGTCTTAAAATGAAACAAAAGGAATACTGCATACAAATTCAAACCTGAGGATATACCTACCTTTCCAAAATGAGTAATAAATTCACAATCATTAATAAGTTGCTTCTTCAGAGTCAGTGGAATATGAATGTTCACAAGCTTTTCTGAACTATCTGAAGGTACAGCCCGCTTATTCTAGCAGTTGAGAACAGTTTAGCAAATTAGACTAAATTGAGCATGAAATCTATATAATGAAAGTTCAAAATTCTTACTCTTTGCGCTTAATCAAGGATGTCTTTAGCTTATTTTACTAGTAAAACATATTTTCATAATGACTACCAATAAACTAAATTTCTAGCCAAATGAACCGGTAGACTAAGCATTGAAAATGTCAAGGCAATCTAAACACGGGGAATACCTTGCAAATAGAATCGTTCTTTCGCTTTTTGCCCCTACCACCTGCAAGATAAACATAACTTAACTCTTGAACCCTCCTTTTCCATATTTTTGACAAATAAAAGAACCCTAGAATTAACCTTTGGGATTCCTCAGGGATACGTGCGCTGTTCCTCTCTTTGAAGTTCGAAATTCACCCATCGTTTCTTCCTTCAGTTTCTTGTTAAGTGCTTCCTTTTTTTGCAGATTCTCATCTGTAAATTTCATTAACCTATCCACGCCTACCCACTCATCCCAGCTGTGAAAACCAAACATAGCATCAAGAATTCGATTCTTTTCCAACAAAATATACATATAATTTCAAGAAGAGAAGTTACTTCTTTTTCCACCCCTGTAAAAGAAACAGACAAATTAATTAATAAAGAATCAAGTATCAATCAATTTTATGTAGGAAAGAAAAAGGAAAGGAGAGATTAGATGGGAATTTTTCTATACTTACAAGATAATGAACGAAATAATGCCAGCCGGTGCTCCTTTTCTCGCATTTCAAAACCTGGCAAGTAAAGCGATGAGTGAAGTGATTTTAAAGGAGAATGGGAAGGAAAGAGCTTAAGATTTTCCTTTAATTTAGTTACTTTAGCCAAGTATATGAAGCGGCTATGGTAAGCGAGGACTTTCTCGTCTTCTCTGAAAAGACAGGTATCGTATCGGTTACGGAATTCCTCGTCAGTTTCAGTTGCGGAGTCGGAATCGGAGTCGGTCTTGGTGGCGGAATCGTCTTCGTCGTCGGTCAATGCAGTGTTTGAACTTCCCATGTCTGAGAGTAGGAAGGGATTTCGGTTCGCGGGTTTTGAGTTATCGGGTTTTAGTTTATCGGTTGGCGGAATCCATTTTTCTCTTGATCGGTTTTTCACTGTGACCTATATAAGGCCGGTGAGAGGTAGGGCATAGAAGGAAATTCACTAAAATAGGGGGCTTTTTCTATTTTTTACAAATGCCATTTTTACTGGCTTGTCGTAACTTGTACGCCATTGATATAAAAGCACGTGCCACGTTAAAATTAAGCAATAACTCGCTGTCCTAATTCTGAGTTTGGGCTTTAAAGGCCCAAAAGAATTTACACTTTTCATTAAATCCACGGCCACTTTTTTTTTTGGGGGGAACAAGTTTGCAGCAATGTGGTATTTCTGGTTCGGGTGACAGATGGGAAGATCGGCAGTATGGAAAAGGGAAATCTCTCTTGGCTATCATTATTAGATTGGCTTGGAATTGTTTCAAATACATTCTTTAGCTGGAAAGGAATTGCAGGTTGCATGAAAGGTATGCTCAGCAAGCTAATACTCTTTCTGTTTGAGGTTAATAAATTATAATAAAGTTACAGACTGTTCTTCTTTGTTAATTGATAGATGGGATTTGATTTGTAACTAGGTATTTTAGGGTTTGAGATTTTCTGGTTGGTTGTACGGATGGTTATTGTATAGAGGTTCCTTTGGATGAATAAATAAAAAAATTTATCCAAAAAAAAAAGTTGAACTTTATTGAGGTAGGAAAACCAAAATAAAAGTACAAAACGAAATTAAATTGTCCACTTATGACCAAATAACTAAGAAACGAGAATAAAATGAAACCATAAAGGGAAAGGGAAAGAAACAAAAGGTCTGGAGACTTCATGAGAGCAGACACGTCAATAGTTCCAAGAAAAGAAATTGATCTCCACTTTAAGCTTCATGGGAGGAGTCAAACACGGGAGAATAGGACTGGATAATAGCAAACCTTTTTCTTATCGAAAAAATCCAAATACATAACACAAAGATTATTACAGGCCCAACCCAATGGCAAGAGACCCAACCTTGCAATAAACCCTAGCTCTTGAGAGATCATTGTCGACAACCAAAGGAGAAAGAGCGGACAGATCAAAGCCGTACACCGCAGATCAACGTCGGGTTCAATCAAAAAAGTTTGTCGAAAGTAGTCTCATCATAGAATCTAAGGGCCAGAACAAAATAACGACAGAGGAAGAGACATTAAAAGCCATGAATCATCTGAAGAAGTCAAGCCGACGACGCCACTGCTGAAAAGCAGTGGCTTCATCGAGATTCGAGACACAAATCTCGACACAACACTGGTCAGAAAAAAAAATTATCACCTTCGAAAAGGACGCCGGAAAATCAGGGTTTATCAAAATCACCGAGGAACCGTCCGAGCAGGAGGCCGACACCAAAAAACACCAAATCGCAACTGTAAAACAAAGAGAGAAAGACGAGGGAGGGAAAAAAGGGAGACGGCAGCGGTCCACCACCCCAATCCTCTCGGCCCAAGTTACCCTAGACGAGTTCGTCTTTCTCGTTACACCCGCAAACCCTAACTCAGGATAAAATCGTCGAGGTCATCGAAGATCAACAAATCGACGATACAGGACACCGAAACAAAAACGCGGAATAAACGAGCAAAAGAATCAAAACTAAAAAGAGCAAAGAAAGAAAATAAATAATGACGGCCAAAAGAAAAGGGGAAGGGAAGGGGCTGAGAGGCCAAATCCCTGGATAGGAGACTATTGTGTAATATATATTCCTTTTTTCTGAACGACTAATAGTAATATATATTCACTTGTTAATAATTCGTAAAATATTATCTGTACTTTTTAATTGGTAAAATACTAAATGTGTACACCTTTGAGCGAGAGTATTGTTATTAATTTTATTTGAAGTTAAGAAATTAAGATTTAAAAAAAATTGATCGAGTTTCATCACATTTAAGTATAATGTTTGGATTTTTAACATGGATTTTATTTTAATTTAAATCTGACCATATATGAATCATATTTAAATTTATCTTTTTATTGAATATAAATGTATTATATTTTTATGATAAATGTCAATTCAAATTTATATAAAAAGAGATAAAAATATATTTAATTACTTGATTAATTTATTTTACTTTAATTAGTTATTAGTCCAATCATGTTCTGCAGTGATTAAACCAGACAATTTGTAAAATTCCTCTAAAACACTCCATGCACCAATGATAAGAGTCAAATTTCCCCTTTGCAAAATATCATGAGGTCATGAACAAACATAAGATGAGTGAGTTTTATCTTATGACATTGAGATGGTGCTTAAAAATGTCCTTCTCAACCGTAATATTCAACATATGAGAAAAACATTTATAGTTATTCTAAATTATTTATTCTTATATAAAAAGAATGATTTGTCTCTTTTTTTAATATTATAAGTGTTTAAATTATTTATAGATAAGAGTCTAGCGAAAGAAAAAAATACATATAGTAAATGAAATTTTGGTTAATTTTTTTTTTTATAAATCCTAATCTTGCCTAGAGAGGAGGGGAAGATAGACTAAAAAAAATGGGGTGTTCTATAAAGAAAATGAGGGAACAAAGATGAACAGCTTGACCAATCATACAAATGTACTACTCTGGTTAAAAGTCTTTTGCTCCCTCACGAGTCATAACAACATCATCAAATAATTTGAGTCGTTACATTTAGATCTTGCACACTAATCTTTCAAAACATAGAATGCCAAAAAAAATTAGTTAAATCATCACTTAAATGGATTTGTTGAACGTTTATATCATTTTCTGATGATCGTGCAAAATTTAGAGAGAATGATTTGCTTATTTTATGGAAGTGAATAACGTCTTCAAGATAGATTTAGCCGCTAGAAACACATAAATAAATTTAACATTGTCCTTTTATTTTATTGAACTATTGCTTCACATGCAAAGTGTCCCCATTTCTTTTCTAGAGAGATTAATTTCCTCCGGATCATACCTCATGAATAAATTTAACCCCGTCTTTTTCAAAGAATAGTGCAAAACTAGCATTAAAATTAAATTTGTAAAACAAGTTCATTAGGTTAAGATAAATCCACATGCTTTCACTAGAGAGCTAGAACAAAAAGCATGGGGCTTTTCGTTAATGGCTTATAGATACCATTACTTGGTTCCAACTACACAGGAGAAAATGACAAAACTACCCGTCCCATTCCTATACCGGCAATTTGGCCATCAAGATAGGACACTCCTCACATGGAACCCCCCCCCCCCCCCCACTTACAGTGACTACTTGTCTTCCCTGAGATGCAAGCAAAAACAAGGCCAAACCCAGAAATTAGTTCCCGGAAGCAAGCTTTCTCAGGCTTCAAAACCGCAATGGAATTCCTCTATTTTCCAAGAAACAGATTGGGGATTCAATCTTGACGCTAAAGTAAAGATTATACTAGTAATATTCCTCGGGGAACACGACAGGACCAATACGACAATATATTGCTGTCAGGTATTTGGCTGATGCAGAAAACAGATCTAGAATGCAAACAACAAATGCACTAGAATCAACCTCACCCTGTCTGGCCATCTCGAAAAAAATAGCAGATACAAGTTTGCACTACCAGACATTAACGAATACTACCAATTTGGACCCCTCCCCCACCCCCTCCACCAAGTCTGTTTCGTTCTGCAAACTTAGGCTTATCTTCCCAAAGCGAATCCTATCAATACCCCGTTCGTCAATCTCTCTGCCGGCCCCTGGTTGGCCCTTTCCCTTTTTCAGACCAAATACGTGTTGTTTCAAAACGGCAAAATTAAATCTAATAATCATGAATATAAAGAACAACTAACTGATTCATTTCAAAGTTAATAATCGTACATAATTGAAGAACTAGTTCACAATACACCAGCTTAGGTACAAATCTTCTGAAATTAAGGAAATAAAATAAAATCACAAGCCAAACGGCACAATAACCCAAAACAAAACAAAACAAAACCCAGAACTAGAAATCAAGCGAAATATTTATATTTGATTCATTTATTCATAGTGATTTATATATAGTAGGTTAGTGATTAGAGTGATCTGCCTCTGCTAGTGAAATTCATTTTCTCATAATACTGAATGGAGAGAAGAGAGAGACAAAGGTGAACCTCATCTTTCCCCCACCGAGCGGGCGGCTTGGAGATGATAATCTTGGGAAGCGGATGGGCCCAAGACGAAGCCGAAGAAGAGTGCGGCTTTGAAAGCGGCCAAAGGTAAAGCGAGTGAAGCCGACGGAAGCCACCCAGAGGCAAAACCACAGATCTAAGCTGTTGGGTTCCACAGCCGATGTTAGCCCAGTGCCTGGTGCAGATCAGCTCCCAAAGACGCTCGTCTTTGGCAGTTTTGAGCCACTGCTTGCTAACACAGGAAGCCATTGCTAAAGTCCTGGCATCGACGTGTTTCAAGACCTCGTACAGCATATTTTCATCTAAATTCATGAACCCGGATTCCTGTTCATCGGAGTCTTGTTTAATTTTCTTCATTTTGAGGTCGGGTAGGGGTACCTGAGAATCCGGTGCACAACGTTTCATATCGGAAAAACTGAAGCCTGGAATTTGGGTGATCTGTTTTGGTTGAGATTGAATTGAGAATGGGTAATGAGAGCTCGTTTTGTTGGATATCGAAGGAAACAAGAGGATAATTAAATGTAGTGGGTGGCCTGGCCTGGCCTGGCCCTGGCCTAGTTTGAGGGGGAAGGTAGGAGGGTTCGATTCCTTTGTTTTCCCTTTTTTATTTAATTTTTTTCATAAGGAATTCACAAATCACGAGATCAGTCTAGTGTTTTGTTTTTACTATTATTTTGCTTGCCATTTTGGTGTTTTGTTTTTTAAAGTCAAAACTCGTAACTTTATCATAGAATCTTCAACTGGCTTATCTGATGTCTTGCTTTTTTTTTTCCCTCTTATTTCAAAAAAAAAAAATATACATACAAAAACGAAAATTTTTGACACATATGTTGCGAAGAGTTAATTTAGAATTTAAGTTTCAAGTATTTAAATTCTAAAATTTAGAATTTAATATTTAAGATGTAAAATTTTAAGATTAAGAGCTTGATTTTATATTTTAGATAAATAGTGTAATATTTTTATATAGTCCATGTATAAAAATATAACCCAAACAAAAAGTTTATAAATAATGATTTAAATTTTACAATTATGTGTATAATAAGGATTAAATTTTGATATACAAGTTATGTAAAATTAATTCTATACAAGCCTGTATATTTATACTATAAAAATCAAATCCTAAATTCCTAACCTTAATATTAAAAAATTAAACTTTAAATCTTAAACCATATATCCTAAATTCTAAACACCAACATTAAAGTATAAACCCTACAATACTACAACCTAAACCCTTAAACTAAAATACTAACCCATAAAACTAAAAGACACGTTTACACATTCTGTGTATCAAAAAATTTTCTTATTATAATAGTATTATCATATATTGAAGGTTTAAGATTTAGAATTTAAAATATAATATAATGTTAATTTAAGGTTTAGAACATATGTCATTAAAATATACATAAAACTTAATTATTTGCAGAAAATAAATTTATAGATTGATTTAATGGCTCACCCTTGTACTTTAGCATAATTCTTAATTTAGTTATTATAATATTTTTGAAGTTTATTGTCTATATTATTCTTAATTTAATGTTAATTCCTAATACTCACTTTATTCCTTATATACCATTAAAAAAAGTCGTGGTTAAAGTCATCAAAAAGTTATATTCGGATTACTCTAACTTTAAACATGGTTAAAGGAATAATTTAATATGTTAATGATTAATATTTCATTTAAGCCATCAGTTGTATCTAAAAATTTACTTATATATTTTTCAATATTTCTAGAAATAAATTTTAAAAATAAAAATTTATTTTTAAGCATATGTATATATATATATATATGAAAATCAATTATAAACAAATTATAAAAAAATACTTTTTATTAATAGTAATTATGTTTTTTTTAAATAATAAAATTCTTTAGATTTTGTGCGTGTCATTCTTGCTCAGGTGATAAACTTGGAACGAAAATTCTTTAGATTTTAAAATATCTAAAATTTTAGAAAAGACAAATAATAATAGCATCAATTATCATAATAAAATAATACAAAATTTAAATTAAAGTACTATTTATAAAGTGAAATGATATTCCCACACTTAAACTTCAAATTACTTTATTTGTAGTTTAGTCTGAATTCATATTGACAAGTTTTAAAAATGATTTAAAAAGTAAAAGTAAAATGATTTTACTAGCAGGTTATTTGATCGAATATTATATTTTGTCAATATGGGCCTTACACATGTTCACTTCAAAAATGTCTTAAGCCGATCATTTTGTCAAAGAAGATCCGCTGCTAAACGAAGCTAGCTGTGCCATTTTTTTTATTCTTAAATAAAACTCATATGGAAATAAATCTTCACCAAATATAAGACAAATAATAAAATTGATTAGGCATAATTATTTGATATAATGACAGAAATAAAAAAATACAAATAAATTTAAGATACAACGTCATTTTTATTTTATTAATTTATTAAAATGACTCACGGTAATATCTCAAACTCAGACGAAATTAAGGCAATATTCTTAATAATAAGGTAGCTTCTAATTATTTTCCTAAAAAAAATATTCTTTTAATTTTGCCTCAAACTCACTTCTGACTTCTTAGTCCATTGTTTATTAAATAGTTGTTAGTTGATTTTTAAAAGTATTATATCTAATGTTTTTAACTAATGTTTTATTTTGAGTTTGTTTAAATATTCAATATCTTTAATTTAATTATAAAAATTTAAATAATTTAAACATTATAAAAATATTCATCGCTAACTTATTTTAATTATTTTTTTGGATAAATAATTTATTTTAATTATTCTCATAAAAAATTGACATACCCCGTGAAAGGGTATTCATTGTCGGATATCGAATCGGACCCGATCCAGTTTTTTCGGATCGACGATATAGTGATTCGTATCCAATCCAAAAAATTGGATGTCCATATATTCACATATTTAGGTCAGATATTCGAATATCCGAAAATATAATTTGATATGACTATTTTTTTGAATTTTAAGGTCGTATTTATGAAAATTTTAGAATTGCGAATATAAGAAACAATAAATTACTAAATATAACAAGATTCACATATATGAACTTTTAAATTTTTTAATTTTCGGATATAACAAACATCAATTTGTTAAATATTAATATTCATGAAATTTTGAATTTTCGGATAGTCTAAAACTTAAAATATTGCGATCCGTATCTAATATGAAAAATTTAAAATCGGATCAAATATCTAATCCAAAAATAAAAAACAGATTAAATATCTAAATTTTTAGATCGGACCAACAAATAATTGAATCAGTCAGATCGAATATTTTTGAACACCCCTACCGCAAATACTCGTAAACCTCTTTCATATTTGTACGGCGAAAATGCTTAAAACGCCATTTTTTTATTTTATTTTTCTTGGTCGTTAAAAAGGACGAAACATTTTGTTATTTAAAAAATATTTTGATATACAAATTTATATAAATTTTATATAAATTTATTAATTTTTAAAGTTAACTAATTTATTTAGAGTTTAAAGTTTAAGAATTTAAGTTGTAGGATTTATAATTTATGGTTTAGAGTTGAAATTTAGAGTTTATGGTATAAATTTTATAGTTTAAATATTAAAGATTGTGTGTGTATATTTTTTATATGACTTGTATATCAAAATATAATTTACGATGTTTTAACAACTGCCCGAATGATAAAAATCTCATATTATCTTATTTTATACAATTGTACAGATTTTTTATATTTATTTTTTAAATATAATTATGTCTTTATTTAATAAAAAATAACTCATGTTATTTAATAGTATTACAACATGTTTATAATTTTTATAAATAATAAATAATGTGGAGAAATATAAGGGGAATACGAAAAAGACCGCGTACCAGATGTAAACACACGCGTCGGATGTTCGGTAATGCGTGTGAAACCAATCTGGGTCGAACGTGAGCATGCAAAGAGAAAGAAAAATTGGCTCACTTGGTTAAATTTACATCTTCTTCCCCGTAACATCATGCTGTGTATATATTAATCTGCAGCACTGGAAATATAAAGTCAAATTTAAGAACGAAAGCGGAGCAAATTTCAAAGTAAAAGGCTAACTCCGATCTTTGCACTGGCCCTCCAAAAAAAAGTATGCTCAAATTTGTTAAAAATATAGTAAGCGTAACAGTGAGAGGAGGAAAAGAAAGGCCGAGTCAAACAATCCTGTTAAAAGGACCCACTTCAACAAGCTCCCCCCTCCCCCCCTTTCCTCCTCAAGCAAGATCCTTATATATAGAGGGAGCGATAACTAGCATTGCCACAACAATATTTCAACCACTACAGATTATCCAATTCAAAGCAATTGACGGAGCATTTGTTGTGAGAAACAAGACCAAGACAAGAACAGCTAGCTCAACATCTTTGATCTTTCATTCATCAATGAAGCGTATTCTCTTTGTGCTGGGTGTATTGGCGTTGCTGGTTTCGATACAGCTGCATGCTGTCCATGGGCGATCCCTTCGATCAACCAAGACGGAGGAAAATGCGGTTGTTCCGGGAAGGGAAGGAGAAGGGGGAGCTGATGATAAGGCGGTGCCGGTGGGTGTTCATTCGTTCAAGCGAATGGCTTTTAGATTAGCCTCGGGACCAAGCAGGAAAGGTCCTGGACATTAATCTTAAACCATAGTCTTCGGGACTCGTTTTTTTTTCCGACTTAAACGAGGACCTAGGTGGAATCTTTTCACTTGTTTCACAGATTTGTAAACTGCAGCATTATTTTTCCTCTTTAAGCTCCATGAGGGAAAACGTGAGATTTGTTTTTTCCATTCGTTAAAGAACAGATGTTTAGATTATACTACAGTTTAGGCAGTGATACACTTTTGATCATAATTAGGGTAATCTGTGTATTTTTTTTTTAGTGAAAAGATGGAAATCATATACTTTCTGATGACGATGTGCTTTAAGCTTTGTCTGATTGTCTGCAAATATCGTCCGCATCTTCTCTCTTTTTCCCTCCAAGAAAGTAAGAAGTCATCATTATATCATAGATGTGATCTAAACCCACCTAAAGGCAAGAAACTTCGGGATCTAATAATGTAATCTAAATCAATTACCAAACCCCCCCAAAAATTAACTTTTAAAAAAAAAGGCGGGCGGGGGGTTGAGTTTGACCTTGCCAACTATTGTCTGCCTGCCTGCCTCTTTTGATATTGATAATGTTTGCTTTTTATATACGAGATTTAGCTGACATTTCATTTTCCTAATGTATGTTTCTTTGTATACAGGCAGGAAATGGATTTCAATCCCAAAATGTTAGTTTTAATATATAAAAAACTAGTAAGTTTAGAAATGATGTTATTATGTTACTTAACAACCCATCTTCCCGCAGTGGACCTTAAGCCGACATCTTTGTCCGCTGAGCTTGACATGGATGATAAATTAAGAACAGAGTTAATAAGGACTTTAGATTTCACAGGTGATATACCCTGTGAAAGAAACAACTAATCTATGAACCATGTATTCGTATGTTTGTATCATGTTAGTATTTATCCTATTTTTTAAAATGAGATCTCGTTAAAATATTTTCAAAAATATTCAAGTATTTTGGTCAAAATAAAATCGCTCTTAGCTTTCGGCTTTGTTTGTTCCTTAATATTGTCAAATACTGTCACCTAACTCTGGCAACACTTGTGTATGTGCACCGATAATATAAGACATTCCTAGTCAAATATTCGATTCTAAAAGTCATCAAATTGTTGGAAAAGCTGGTGCAAGTTTTCAAACATCACCATGCAATCGGCCCCAAACTCACAAATTTCTTCGTCAGGGAATATAATACCATATATGACTTCTTCAGCCACCGCAAACCTAGCAGATGACGACACCTTGAGATTAAACTTTTTTGCAGTAGGGGAAAAGTAGATATACCACTCCACTTCCAAGCTTCTTTAACAAAGCTACTAGGGGCCACCGGACCAGTTGATTCAAAATGGCCGACACTAGCATAATTTTAAGTCACTGGAAGGCTAAAAGCTCTTTTATTACTGCACATATTCTAACCTAAACAAGAATATTTTATCCTCCAGACCATACCGCTGTTAAAAAAAATGTTGTTGAAGGAACAAAATTCTCCGTGCAAAAACATTCACAAAATGAGCACAGCAACCAAACAAAACAATGGTCAACGATCGGAAAAATTCAAACAAAAAATCTCGGTACTCTTTTAACACGTTTTCTCAAGGTTAGTTGCTTGATTAATGAAAAAATTGTGGGAGAGCAGCCGACAAATTCACTTGCATGGTGCTCATTGCTCAAAGCCCCCGTAGTTGTATTGCAAGCAATAAACTAGGAATGGTCTCAATTAAAAACCTAAACATATACGGTTAATCGGACATGAGAGTTATTTGCGCAAGCGATGGAATTCAAACCAATGAAACTGCATAACAGAACTCCAAAGTTCGATCTAGTTAGTTTATAAAGTTGTTTTTATGGCATCCATTATCCATAATTCAAATTCTAGCATATGCAACCCCTTTTATTTTCCTAATTACATATCTAATGTGGCGCACGAAACAAAAAACGAACCTACCATGATATGAATTTTCAAGTACTCTCTTTTTCAACAAGTGCAGGCATCGTTTGGTAGAAAGTAGAAGGGCTGTGCCATTTCACCAGGATATTGCATATTCATCACACTAATGAGATCAGTTTGACGAGAAAATAATCTATGATATTAATACTTTCTTAAAAAACACAAGGGAACATATGATCGTGCTAAAAACGATCCTTTTATATATGGTTGAAACCCTACGATAGAACATACACAATTATCTATAGGAAGTTACAACTTGCCCAAAACTTTTTTCTTGAAAGGTACAACTTGCCCAAAACAGTTTCGGTTGAAAGGGATTATGGATTATATTCATTCTCACAGAACTTTTTATATATGCGAGAAAAAACTCCAACAATAAGAGAGTGTAACACAAAGTTTACAAGAACAGAAGCTCACAACTGTCAAGCAATCACCTTCGAAAATGAAGTCGGATGATATCCACCTACCATACAGACATCAAAAGAGAATATGGAATCCTATGGCAGTAACAACATAAAAAAATATATAATATTTCATCTAATCAAGAAGCTACTGGAGGTATGGGACAAAGAATGCCACCAGAAACTCAACTCTGTTGTGATGCAATGCTTACGACTAGAGTCAGTCAGGCAAAAATAGTTGAATTGAAGGCTTGAAGCTGTTAAAGAAATCAACTAATGTCCTACCAGCAGATAAAGAATATGATGCAGCGCGGCATAGGAATGCGGTAAGCAAAGAGACTCAGTTTACATAGAAAAGAAATGGTGTTCATACAAGTCGGGGAAAAGAATCATAATCTTGTCTGAATTGTATTCTTTAAATATTTCAAATGTAACAAAGAATATGACATCGTGTTCATACAGAAGGGGAAAAAAAAAACAGGTCATACGAACATGTATCTACCCCATTCATATCAACTGAATGTTTATATTACCAAGAGATAAGTTCATAAGAAGGCATTTCCAATGAATATCTACTCTTTTGCCTATAGCAATAATACTATCCCTTGCCTTCTAGACTCTAATTCACAGCAGAAATCCCCTATATCTTCATATCTTGATGGCTATAGTAGACCCAAGAATCCTTTCAAATACGAATTAACTTTCCAAATCAACAATTATTTTTCCAAAAAGAGAATTTGAATAAAAACGAATTGAAGAAATGACCTAAATAAAATGCAGATACCTATTCCGCTTAGAACTCATACATGATTTTCAACTCAATTACTCTTGATTCCGTAATGTTCTGCTTGTAAGATATGCAAGTTCAGAACAATAGATGTCTAATTCCTATGAAACTAAAGACTGAATTTGTTGAAACAGGTGATGAAACACACACAAGGTAATAAAGGTATAGAAGCTGAAATGCTGATGAGTTACTGGAAATAAAATCGTCAATGAATAACAATTTTAGCACCCTTCATTTTGCCAAGAATCCATCAAGATTACAGAAAAAAACAAGATCTAATAAAGCCCTAAAGAGCCACAAAACAGATCTATATAAGCAATTAAGTATCCCGCAATGATCATGGTCTATAAGCAAGTAAGCATCCCGCAATATTCATAGTCAGTACAAAACAGATCTAACAAAATCCTAGCAATACCAATTATCAAGATAAACAGCATAAAGGATCCTAAAGGGACAAAGTGAGAGACAAGAATGCTCAAGTTCAATCCTCGTCCTTGACCGACGAAGACGAATTCTCCTCACCAACCGCAGCTCCCACGTTATTCGAGTCTGCCTCTGCCGTACCTGAGGGAGCAGAGTCACTAGCAGCGGCAGCTCGAGCTTTGACAGTATCGAGCATACGCTTGCTGATTTCCTTGGAATACACCTGGAGAATCTCCATGCCATCTTCGTCGGTGGAGAACGATGCCTCAGCAACCGAGAAAGCCTCCTCCTCGATCAACTTCGCCACGGCGGAAGCCTCCTCCTTAGGGACCGTTCCATAGCGTTTGGAAAGGGCGGATTCGGACGACAGCGTCTCAACGAGACGGTTGAGGACGGCGTCACGAGTCCGTTGTGTGGGCGGCCAAATCTTAAAGGTGAGGTTGTTGAGCTTGGCCGCGGTGTCGTCTACTTGGGCTTGCGTTGCTGCGGCAGAGTCGTTCGCGATTGGGGATTCAGGATCAGCCATTTCTTTGAGTGGCGAGAGAATAATCGATATTTTGCCTTTGGGAGGGGAAGGGGTGAAAACAAATAGAATGGAATATGACTGGGCCGAGTGTGGGTTGAAATGAAAGAGACAGGCCAACTTTACTTTAGATCTGCATCTGCTCTAAATGCAATAGTTTCCGATTAATAAAAATCCAAATTTCTGCATTTCCTTCGTTGTTTAGGTGTTTGTCAACAAATCAATTTTGATTGCCTTCCTCTTTGAATTTCGTTGAAGGCAGGCAATTAACTACTTCTCTTTTTTTTTCTCCAGAAGCAACTTAATCTTGCTCTGCTGCCAAGTGCTAACAACTTGGGCCGCCCAAAACCCATTTTATTGAGAAATTTCGACGTCATATATGATAATGTCTATTTAAGTTTTAATTTTAATAAATTTCATACACGTTATAAATAAAGTTATTTGAATTATAATTTTTTAAATGACATTTTCTTTTAATTCTTTTTTCAACAATTCCTATTTAAGTGAGAGAAAAGGAGAAATTTTATTCTTACTAGATCTATAACCCACAACCTAAAAGGAGAACTTAGGAGGAGGAAAGGAGAGATTAACTGAAATATTTTAACAATTTGCTCTAAAGATTGTTGACCACCTTTCCTTTTCAATTGAGACGATTCCTTAGTTATGCATAAACTCTATACACTAATTAAAATTAAAATAAATAATTATATATCAACTTTGGAACTATGAACCAACGTTTTAATTACATCATTTAAATTAAAAATAAAAACCATCGGGGACAATGAGTTCATGCTTTTCATAATGAAAGCTGATACAAATATCAATTATGGTTGCCAGTTCTTAAGTTTTTCACTTTAGGATAAACAAATTCTAAGAAAGTATTGTCTTCACTTTTATTACACATAAAGATCGTAAATTAGCAGGGCTTATATGCATGAACAAAGCAATTCAGGTGTTCGTAATGCTAACGTCTCAGATTATGGAAAGTAGGTCGACCATGCCAGGGCGGGGACTGCACAAAGCTACCAAGGGCTCGGCTTTAGGCATTATTAGTCCCGTGCCTTCCTTCATATCGATTTTCTCCTCGCCAATTCTGTTGCACTCAAATGACTGAATCAGGGAACCAAGTACAAGTCCCACCACTTTTCTACCTAGAACAGCTCCGGGACATGCTCGCCTTCCGACACCAAAGGGAAGTAGTTTATACCCTTCAGGTTCACCACCTTCGAATCTCTCCGGCATAAATCTTGTGGCATCCTCCCAAAGCTTGGGGTCCCTTTGGATTGTCCATGCGTTGACGAATAACATTGTTCCGTGTGGCACGTTATAAACACAAACAACGCAATCTTCTGTTGATTCGTGTGATAAGAGCAATGGGGTCGGTGGAAATAATCTCATGCTTTCAGAAATGATAGACTGCAGATAATTCGACTTTGGCAAATCTGTTTCATCCAACAGTTTGTCTTGTCCAACTTCAGCAGCTATTTCAGTCCAAGCTTTATGCATGACTTGAGGATGGTTAAGTAGAAGTGACATAGCCCATTCTATGATAGTTGATGAAGTTTCTGTTCCAGCACCTATCACAGTCTATTGACAAGTTTCAAAGATCTAGAAATTTTAAAAATTCTAGAGATAAAAACAAATATGGTGTAGATGACACTTGATCTTCCAAAGAATTTATGGATCCTATAAAATTGAAAATTAAGCAATTTAGCCCCTATGATCTGTACCTTCTGGTGCCTATTATCTTGGGCAGCAAATCGTTGAAAACAAAAGCAATTTGTTAAAAAGGATTCTTTTTTCTAACGCATATTGATTTATTTTAAAGCATTTATCGACTTAACTATCAATGATGCACAAGCTGGGAGACTTTCGAGCATGTTGACTTACAAAAAGAAATAATAAAAAAATCCCAGAAAGATTCCAATATATAATTTAAATACAATATATTATCATTACAAAAATCTCAACACCAGGCCAAAATATCTACTTCAGTAATATTTATTTGATTGACCAAACTATTCATTTTTATTCTTTTATATTCACTTAAATCATAGATTTTAGACTCACCTAGAGCACTCTACCTTTCTTTTCTTAAAGTTTAATTCCTCTACTCTTTAGGTAAGATTAAAATTAAATTTAAAATTTATCAAAAAAAAAATCTACTTACGATCTGCCGATCAACATGATTCAATATTGCTGTTCTAAGCATCACTAACAAACTAAAGTCCTACTCGTGTTGGAAGAGGCATTTCTCAAGTTAGGGCCCGTTTGATGGAATTGTTAAAACCAAGATTTGGGTTGAGAAGAAGTTGAAAATTTCAATTTCTCGAAAACCAGCGGCGCAAAAGTTCGGTGATGAGGAGCAAAAGCTAGGCGTTTGGCGGAACTTCTCCAAGAAGTTGAATTATAGAAATAACACATCAGATACCACATATGTCAAACTTTCACAGCTTCAACATCTTCAAATAATGGTACATCAACTTGTTGAACATCTTCAAAATAAGAACATGGAATCTCTGGACAAGCAGGCATGGTGGCCACACATTTGAACTGTTCCAGGAATAATCAACATTATTTCAATAAGATTTCAACGTGACAATAAAAAAGATTATCGCATAACTATGGACATACCTTATGCTGCTTGTATTTTTCTCTGACTGCTTGAAGTGCACCTCCTCTTCTACTCAAATACAAGTCATGTAGGATAAGGACACATTCTTTTAGATCAGAAGCTTTGTAGCCTGAATACTCTTGCATGGCAGAGCTCTGCAGGAAACAAATGATAAGTAAACTACAACCATCTATGGGGTAAAAGTAAAACCAACAGCATAAAATGGCTTGAAAGGAATCCTTACCCAAGGATTTCTCTCAGGTTGAATTATGAAACTTGCAAGAAACATAGCAGAAGCAGCAACCATTGAAGGTAGAAACTTTACGCATCCGTAGTCCAACAAACTCAACTCTGAAAGGTAACACCCAAGGAATTCTAGCTTCAAGCTGGAAGCTTTGTAATCTTCTTGTGCAACTCTGGTAAATCTCTTCAAAAACGTTTGAACTGTGGGATTGCCCAGTTCAAACTTCAAGGACTTGAGTATGTCTGCCTCCATTTTCACCACCTGATTTTTTGTGTATGCATTATCTGTTATACAACAAAAATCTTCTACATTTGGAGGATGGATTTCCTCATACTTTGAGGCAATGAGCATCGAAGATACACCCAATAGTTGAAGTCGCTGCCTGTTGAGAGCATTCGAAGATAAGAATCTATCGATGTAGGAAACAGCCATGTACAAAGTTTCGGAAACAAGCTTGTATTCCTCTGCAACTTCCACCAACCAATCCACCAAAATCCCTCTCATATTCGTACTAACATCCTTTTGAACCTTCTCAATATAATCAGGTAACGGTCTTTTCTTTGGATCAACCTAATATTAAAGCAGATGAAAGCAATGTTTCGGATTATATCGCGCTACGTTTTCATAGAAGATGAAACTGAGTTTTTCAATCTAAAAAGGAGTAAGTGAGAGAAAAATACCTCCATTTGGCGAAGATATTCGTATATATCAGACACGTAATGGCCACACATTTGTGGATCATCAGATATAGCATCAATATCCGCCAGTTTGTCATCTTCAGCTTCTTCCTTGCTCACCTTCAAAGCCGGCTTTACAACTCTCGTCTTTGCCTTCAGCTTTCCTTTAGGCTGCTTCTTCTGATTTTCCTTCCCCGAAACAACGACGTTAGACAGGCTGGAAAGCTCCCCCAAAACAACTCTTTTCTTGTTCACCACTTTCTCCTCCGTTAACCCCGCCGACTCAGCAGCCCGTTTCTTGGCGGTCGCCCTTGTTACTCTGACACAGTTCTCCTGATCCGCCATTGCCTCTTTCTCCCTTACTAGCTCTTCAGCTAATCTTTTGCGGTTGCAGATAGAAGGAGAGAGGAGGCGGGGAAGATTAGCAGAAGAAGAGATGGTGCTCTGATTTGAGGGGGAACAGAGGGAGAATAAAAGGTTAAAAGGAGAAGCGCCATTTGGGATTTTGTTTTGAAAAACTTGAGGCTGGCGGCATTTACTAAAACTCTGCGCTCAGTTTTTAGTTTATTTTTCCTTTTGAAGCCATTTTGAATTTTGAGTTTTCGGATTTGGGTTTTGCGGGCTCGCATATGTTTTTAAATGTTTTCCATTTTGGGTTCTGAAATTTGAAAACAAAATCAGTTTTTGGGAAACGGTGATTTGGCGAAATCAATTATATAAGAGGTGCCCCATTTTACTTAACACCGACGCCACATATCATTTTCAAATAAATACTCAGTTCCGGTTCGATGCTAATTGGACTCTCGAAGAAGAATGTGGAATTTAATTGAGAAAGTCTGGACTTGTAATCTCATTTCCAAACTCTCCAAAGTTAGTACTGAACTAAGAAAATGGTGTAAGCACCATATGACTAAATCCAAAGAAGACTCTGACTCTTTGAAGGCCAAATTAGAAGCTCTTGCTGGTGATGAGAAGTTGGCAGAATTACTAGATGTTAAAATTGCCTTGAATATGGAAGCAGATAAGAAGAAGTTATTCTGAGAACAAAGAGCGAGAGTCAACTGGTAAAAAAGGGATCGTAATACATCCTTTTTTTCATAAATGGGCTTCGTTCCGCAAGAGAAAAAATTATTCCCGGGGTTATTTGACGCTGAAGATCGATGGGTGAGAGATGAGAAAAGGCTTAATGAACTCGCAGATAGTTTCTTCAAGGAATTCTTTTTATCATCCACCACAAGTGATGGCTCTAGTATATTGGATCTTATACAACCGAAGGTGAATGACTCTATGAATAATGCTCTTCTCTCAAATTTTTGTAAAGAAGAAGTCTATAACGCTCTTATGAGTATGGCCCCACTTAAAGCCTCGGGAGAAGATGGTTTTCCAGCTCTATTATACCAAAAATATTGGTCCATTATTGGGGACGAGTACGCTTAGCATGGTTAACCGTAATACCGAAAATCAATCCGAACCGAGGCGTTTGGACGGTTTATAGTTCATAAGTTTACGAACTGTGGTTAATTGAATTGAACTGAATTTAATTTTTTATTTAATTTATAATTATTTTTATAATATAAAAATAAGTACTTTATACTTACAATACTATAGATGCATATTTAATTATTATTATTTACTTAAAAATTAAGTTTTTAATAAATATTTATGAAAAATACTTAAAAACTCTAACTTTTAATGTTTAAAAGTCATCAAATAAAGCTATATTGTCAAAATAAAATACAAAATTTTAAAAACTAACGTTAATATGGAAAAACCGAGGTTAACCGAACCGAAAACCGATGGTTACTAAAATAGCTTACCGAATTAAACCGAACCGTATACACCCCTAGGGACGAGGTATCTCGCTTTTGTATTTTTGTGCTCAACCGCGAAACAAGTATTATAAGAATCAACCGAACCATCATCGCCCTCATTCCAAAGGTCGACAAACCTTCATCCATGTCTCAATTTAGACCTATAATCTTGTGTAATGTCTTGTACAAAATTATTGCGAAAGTGTTGGCCAATAGATTACGCATCACATTGGATTCTTGCATTGACGAAGCACAAAGAGCATTTATTCCAGGCAGATTGCTTTCTGACAATGTTCTTGTCGCCTATGAAGCCTTACATTCTATGAAATTGAAGAAATCTGGGTTGAAAGGTAATTTTTCTCTCAAGCTTGATATGAACAAGGCTTACGACAGGGTTGAGTGGCCTTTCTTACAGAATATTGATTAGAATGGCTTCCATCCGAATTGGATACGGTTAATCATGAACTGTATCAGCTTAGTTTCATACTCCGTGATGTTCAATGGCCGTTTAGGGGAAAGATTCACTCCCTCTCGAGGGTTACGTCAAAGGGATCTCCTCAGCCCCTACCTCGTTTTACTTTGTGCCGAGGGACTGTATGCATTTTTGAACAATGCTAAAAATTTTGGACAAATACAAGGAGTCAAGGCTGGTCGAAACGATATTTCTCTCACCCATTTGTTTTTCGCTGATGACAGTATTCTCTTCGGTGACGCTTCCTTACTATGGGCTTCTAGAATTAAAAGCTTGATCTCTGATTATGAAAAAGCTTCTGGACAGCGTGTTAATTTTGATAACTCACTCATTTATTTTAGTAGAAATATTCAGCCGACTACTGTTGATCATATTGGCTCCTTGGTTGGTGTTCGGGTGGCTACTTGCCCTGAGAAATATCTAGGTCTACCTACCATGGTGGGCCGAAACAAGAAGACAACTTTTGCGCATTACAGAGATCGAACGAACAAGCGTGTCGAATGGTGGAGTATGAGATTTCTTTCGATGGGAGGCAAAGAAGTTTTTATCAAATCTGTACTACAAGTTATTCCTGTCTATGGCATGCAATGCTTTCTTTTTCCTTCTTCTCTATGTCAGGAGTTGGAATCTATTATGACCAAGTTCTGGTGGAGAAATAGTGGCTCTAAAAAAGGAATACATTAGGCTCAATGGTCAAGGCTTTGCTACACTAAATCCATTGGAGGAATGGGATTTCGCAATTTGGCCAAGTTTAATATTGCGTTGCTAGCAGAGCAATGATGGCGTATTCTTATCAACCCTGGATGTCTTTTGGCTTGTGTGTTGAAGGCGAAATATTTTCCGAATTCTTGCTTCTTAAATTCCAGTGTTGGCTCGTATCCTTCTTACACTTGGAAAAGCATTTGGTGCGCTCGGGGTTTATTGGAGCAAGGCATAAGTTGGGGAGTTGGTTCATGCTCTTCAGTTAACATATGGAATGATGCTTGGATTGCTGGTCCTGGAAATGGGAGAGTTTGTACTAGCTCTATTAATATCAATTACTCCTTTGTCTCGGACTTAATTGATCATTCGAGTAATTCTTGGAAGGAACCGATCGTTAGGCAGCTGTTTTCTGAAGAAGAGACTACGAGAATCTTATGTATGCCACTCTCTACCTTCCCTCAGCCCGATTGCTTGTTTTGGAGGTATGATCGTTCAGGATATTATTCAGTACGAAGTGGATACAAGCTTCTTATCCAATCCATGTACGAACAAGAAAAATCCTTTTATAGTTCTTTATGGTCCCTTCCACTTCCACTTCCACCTGCAAATAATTTCCTTCCTACTTACGGAAACCTATCTTATAGAAGACTTAATGTTGGGTTGGAATGTTCTTTCTGCATAAGGGATGTTGAATCGATTGAGCACTTTATGTGCTACTGCCCTTTCACCAAACAACTCTTTTCGGAATTAGGATTTAATTTTTGGGCTCCTTCTTCTGATCAGAGCTGGTTATTGTGGCTTTCCCACTTGTTCAATCAACTGCCAAGGGATAAAAGATCTCTCTTTGTCACTTCAATGTGGGCTTTGTGGTCCTATCGCAATAATAAAGTGCATGAAAACAGGTCACAAACCATCCGGAAATTAACTCTCTTTATTGTCTCTTTTGTTCAGGAATTTGATATCATCCACAAGATTTCTTCTCCTCAACGCATTCCGGATAATGATTGCTGGAAACCTCCAATAGGAGATTCTTTGAAAGTCAACTTTGACGCCAGTTTCAACCCTTCACAGAAGACATTATTATTAGGGATGCAAATGGACAAGTAATGGCGGCCAGTACCCATAAGCACTTGTTCATCATGGATCCTAAAATGGCGGTGGCAAAAGCTTGCGAACAAGCTATCTATTTGGCTCGTGATCTCGACTTCCTCAAGGTGGTGATGCTCTCAACGTCATTTCCAAAATGAACAATCATGTTGAAGATCTCTCAGACATTGGTGTTATTGTTAAGAATGTCCAAGATGTAAGAAAAGATTTCCATCTCCTATCCTTTGTGTACGTTCGTCGGAAATGTAACCATGTAGCTCGCCCCTTAGCTAAGGACAGTGCAGCAGCATTCACACATATGATTTGGATTGAAGAAGTTCCACCGCATGTCGAGGCAGCAATTGAAGAAGATCTGTTGAATCTGTTTTCCAAGAACTCGGAGATCATTGCCATCAGAACTCCGACATTCCTTTCGGTTACATCCTTCTGCTCTTTATTGTGATTGCTGAGTCTCTCTTGAGATGTCTGAAGGAGCTAGCTGATCATTTGTTTTCCTCTTTTTCATCTGTTCTCTGATGTTGTTAATGGCTAGGGAATTGATTTTTGAGAGGTTTCTTCGTTTCTGCTCTTTTGCCTTTTGAGAACCCATCGTTTGCTTCTTTTCGGTGGTTGGCTTATGTAACAGTTTCTCCTTTTATAAGATCAGCTTTGTTCGGAAAAAATATTTTAATTTCATTTTTAAATTATATTTTATTTTAATTTGATCCTCAAATTATTCTCAGACTTTTAAATATTCCAAATTTATTATTAAATTATCGTTTATACTGCAACATATTATTATATAATTCTTAATAATGTTTATATGACAATCAACAATTTTATAATGATTTTTTAACATTAAATATATTTAACATTACAAATAATTTGTAAATAAAATTAAAACATTTAAAAGTTTTTGGACTAATTAAAATGAGAATCGTAGTTTGAGAATAAAATGGAAGTGTTCAACAGATTATGAAGCAGTCTAGGATTATAACAAGGGTCACGACTTGAAAGCATGTGATGTGATAAACTTAATTTTGTAGGAAAACAACACAAATTTTCCCTTATGTTTAAGTTTTTATTTTTTAATTGTGAATTTATAGCAAACGAGGATAGGTAAGGGTGAGTATTCAATCAAGTCAAGTTGAGTCGAACAAATTTTTTTTAAGTTAGTTGATTTGACGAGTCGTATTTTATAACTCAAACTTTATTTGAATTTTTCAAGCAGAGTTTATGAAATTCAAGTCAAATCAAACCGAGTTGTTTGAGTTTTTAGTCAAATTTAATTGTAAGTTTTTATATTGTTACAACACTAATTAGTTCTAATTTAAACAACTTTATATAACCATGTACGATATACATATATTTCTTTATACTTTTTCCATTTGTGATACAAATATATATTAGATAGAGTTGAGGGACTCGACTTAACTCAACTCAAACTTAAAAAATCTAATAATTACTAAAAATCTCAAATTATTCGAGTCTATCCTATAACTCAAATTTTATTTATTTATTTTCGAATCAAATCAAATAAAAAAAATCAACTTTTTTAAATTGAGTCGAGCAGCCTTAAGGATAGACAGCTCATAATTTATAGTATTTCAATTTTTAATATTTATACAGGGAAAAAACTTTGATACACAAGCCGTGTAAACTTTAGTTTACACGTGCCTTTTAGTTTTAGGGGTTAGGGTTTTAGGTTGTAGTGTTTAGAATTTAAGGTTTAGAGTGTGATGTTTAGTTTTTTAGGGTTAGGGTTAGGAATTTAGAATTTGAGTTTCTATAATGTAAATATACATGCTTGTGTAAAATTAATTGTACACAGCCTGTATCAAAGTTTTACCCTTTATACAGATGCAATTTGTAGATTTAGCTATCTAAATGGAACTACATATTACAAAGTAATATATTTGTTTTTAACTGTTTTTTCATATGATTCAGACATAGATAAGTTTAGCGAATTGAATTTTTACAGAATTAAATTTACTTTTTCTGATTTATATTCTACATATGATAGAAGTTTTAAAAATTATATTTTTATGAATTTAGATATCTAATAGATAAAAATATTTAATTTAAATTTGGATTTAGATGATAGTAATACTCATATAAACAAAAAGCAGATTATTCTTCTAATAATTCAAAAATACAAAAATCCAACTAGTTGTATTGGTGTTATTAAAAAGTGTTTTTTTATCACAAAGTGCACAATATTATTTTATAAGAAAAATCCATTACTTAAAAGTTTTACTTTTTTTTTTTTGCGATTAATGGTTTCAATACAAAATTATTAAAATAATTTTTTATGTTTTGGAAGCCGGTTGCTAGATAAAATAATTCTATTATCTTTGTATGAGGTTGTATATTTTAAAAATTTTCTTGAAATTTCAAGAGAAAATTTTTAATACACAAGCTATGTAGTTTACACAAACTTTTTAGTTTTAGGGGTTTGGATTGTAGGGTTTAGAATTTAAGGTTAGTATTTAGAATTTAAGATTTATGGTTTAAAGTTTGGGTTTAGTTTTTTAGGGTTTATGTTTAATTTTGATTTATAGTATAAATAAGTAGACTTGTATAAAATTTATTTTACATGACCTATGTATCAATTTTAAACCCAAATTTCAATTACTTAGAATATATATATTAAACAATTGAAGTTTTACATCCCTTGATATGAATTGTCCGGCCCAGGGCCCTAAGTGAAATTAACTCAACTTGGAAGATAATAACAATTCCTAAACTTTGGTTTCCCTTTAACCATGGAGTAGAATAGAAGTGGAGCCT
The DNA here is from genome assembly GCA_019671005.1 of Hibiscus mutabilis. Classification (NCBI taxonomy): domain Eukaryota; kingdom Viridiplantae; phylum Streptophyta; class Magnoliopsida; order Malvales; family Malvaceae; genus Hibiscus; species Hibiscus mutabilis. The sequence continues at coordinate 8,474,768 of CM033748.1, read as the reverse complement.
TTTGAATTTCTTAAAACCCGTGAAGTTCCAGAATTACTGACATACCTACCGAATCATGAAAATGGGTGCAAAACGCAAAATTTAGCGCGCCAGGGGTCGAACCTACAACCTTCTGCTTAGGAAACAGAAGCTCTATCGACTGAGCTACAGGCGCTTTGCTTTTTTCATGTGTAAAAACATTTTTATGTACCAGCTTGACGTAGCTTTAGCATCTGCCGGTTCATCACTTCATTGAGATGGGAGTTCCACTAAGAAATACTATATTATTTTCTACCTAGCCATTCCCAAACTTAATATAATATTTGATAAAAAAAAACTTAATATAATAACTGAAGAAGAAAGTGAAAAAAAGCACTCGAATAAAGCTCCTCCCAACTAACAAAATTTACACAAGTAATTAAATCGTATATTTATTGTATTATATATTATGAGTTATATATTTTTAAAAGAAAAAAATTGTGAAATCATAAATATGATTAATAATTATATTTAATTCAAATTTGAATAATAATAGTAGCATAATTTACTAATAGAATAAATTCAATTTGTTAGGTAGATTTATGGATTTAGGTAATTCAAAAATGTAAATATCTGACAAGCTTCTATTCCTAAATTAGAATGATAAAATGGGAGAAAATTAGATTGAAATGTATGGTAGTCTAAAAATATAGATTTTTGAAAGGCTTCATTTTCTTTATTTTTATTCTTTCAACACTGCTAAGCGGCAAATAAAAATAAGGGTAAACTACAACTGATGTCACTCAATTAAGGGAAGTATTACATTTAGGTTACTAAATTATTAAAGGATATATTTGGGTCACTCAATTATGGGTAAGATTACATTTAGGTCACCCAATTATTAAAAGTTACAGTTGAGTCACTCAATTATGGATAAGGTGTCACCCTTCATATTTAAAAAATATATATCAATTGGTGTCACCCTCGTTAACACTAGAGTACTTCGTTTGAAATCATTAATTAATCTAATACACAAATTGATATATATTTTTAATTTGAAGGGTGACCCAAATGTAACATTACCATAACTGAATGACTCAAATGTAATTTTTAATAATTGAGTGACCCAAATATAACTTTATTGGTAACTAAATGACCTCTATTGTAGTTTACCCTAAAAGTAATATTTTTTTTACCTCTCTTATCAAGTACAAGTAGCCTGATAAAACGAAAAATATATATATCATTTTTATTTTTATACTTGAAATTTCCACTTTTCTATTTTTTCTCCTAGTCACCCAAACAATAGCCTTATAAATTATAATGGCTTGATGAGATACTTCTGCCGCGTTTTCATCAACAATTTTATCCCTATTTAGTATTTACCTCCCTTTATAGAAGAAATTATATTATAAATCATTTCTGTCACATTATTTATAGAATTAATTAATAAAAATCACTCTTTTTATTATTTTTTTATATCATATTTTTACCAAGTGAATATTCACTTGGTAAAAATTATTTTTAAATTGATTTACAGTAAATATGAGTAAATATTTACTTATAAAAACATGACATGAAAAAAACAATAAAATAAATAATGTTTATTAGTTGATTTTATAAATAATATAACGAGAATAACCTATAATATAATTTCTCTCTTTATAAAAACTTATAATGCAAATATACATGGGAAGATTTTGTTACGGACGTACGCGTTATTTGTGATATTAATACCCTTTTCTTTTTTTTAGACGCGTGGATCTCTTTCCTTGTAGGTTCGGTTAAGCCTAAAAGTAGATATTACAATTTAAATAAAATATTTTTATACCTAATAATTCAATTTAAACAAACTATTTTTATCAATAAATAATAAATCGAATTAAACTATTGTTATAATTATGTTGTTCAAATATTCTCCTTTATTGACTTGGACTTTGACTAATTGACGAGAATTAGTTCGGTGATTTTTAAGGTAACGTACATAAGTGAATATGAACTTAAGAAAAATGACATTAGCAACGACCACTGCAGCAAATTTAGCAAAAACCAAATTCATGTTTGACCATTCACGAAGTTTCGTGTTTACGTCTCGAGTTAAGATGTTGGAAATTTCATGGAAGAGAAGATACAGAGGTAACAATTTCTGTTAACTTATGTCAAAAAAAAAAACTGTCAAAGAATAAAATGACAACTTATCCTTTGCTTACTTTTTTCTTTTATCGAAGTAAATACCTTAATCTAGATCTAAAAGGGCCAAGCCTGTTCAATTTGTTGTAATTATCCATGATTAATCAATCAGACTTAGGGACCAGGGTGCTTATTGAGAGAGTCATTCGTGAGTAGAGTAGTGCTCGACTCGACTTGAAAAATGATAGACTTGTGTTCAACTCAACTCGATACTTGATACGTTCAATAAATTTTTGCTCTTTAAAAAAATCGTTGCTCGACTTGACTCATTGCTTGTTAAGGTCAGTAAATACTAAAAGTTTTGAAAATTTGAATTCAAAGATTTTATGAGTAAATAATTAATGAGCTACTCGCGAACATATCGAGTCGAGTTGGGCATTGCTCGGCTCGACTCATTAAAATCTCAAGTCGAATTTGAGTGATCGAACGTTGATCGATTCAAGCTCAAACTGCTTGCGAGCTGTTCAACTCAATTAACGCCCCTAATAAAACCCATATATAGTGAATCAAAAGTTTGGTTTACTCCCATTTGTCAAGAACAAATAATAATTCGTTTCATAGTTTAAAAATAACTTTTACGTATATTTAACCTAGCTCTAATATGAAGTTCATATCACTTTTAAATACATGACTCTAAAGAAATATTTAAATGATCTTTGTGTTTTGAAACAAATAACATAATAGAAAAACAGAATAAAATGTAAAAGAAAAAAGAATTAAAATGGAAGACAAATAGTGCATTCATGTATATTCATATTTACTAGTTTTTAGACTGTGATGATTTACTATTGGTACGTCTCATTGACTAGTAACCATATATTGGCCGAACAAACTTGTACCGTGACGAATAGTCCATTTGATGATTAGGTTCTTTATCTTTTAATTGGTGAGGGTTTTTTTTCCCCGGATCTTTGAGTTATCGCGGTAATAGTCGACAAGCTCTATAATTAACTGGTATTACTGTGGAGTACTTACGTGTATTTGTATTTAGGACTATTTGACTACATATTGGTCAATAATTAAATATTGAATTGACCAATTATTCTATTAACTTTGTTGATATTTTGATAATCACATAAGACATAGCTAGATGTTGTACACCAAAATCCTTAAAATAAACAAAAATTCAAAAGAATAAGAATGCGAGGACCATACAAAAGAGGACAAAAGGAGAAGAAATATGAAAGTGAAAATTGGTCAGTAATGGTAGACCAGACCAGACCAGACCAGACCAGACAGACAACCGAGGTGTGTTTCTTTGTGGGTACCAAGTAACGTTTTAGCTTTTGGTCTTTGAGGGTGTTTTTGCACTCTTTAGCTTTGCTTCCAGCGTGAAAAATATTTCCATAAATTGCATGCAAAGAGAGAAACCATCTGAAAGGCCTTATATGGTATAGTGCTATTTCTTAGCCATATGTACCGAGTCAGTCCATCAACCCCCCTCTTCATATCCCTTTAAAAAAAAAAACAAAATTTACCCCAAGATTTGTTTTAGGATAACTCTTTCTTGAATTAAAATTCACCCCGAGTTTATCTACCCATTTCGTTTTATAATTATTGTGCTTTCAAAAACCCTTCAAAACTCTTTCTTGATCTTCTTCTTGCTGTTTTCTCTTTTTCTTGATGGAGTTTAAAACGCCGTTTCCGTCTCCGATTTTCCAGTCACCGGAAAATTGTCTAGGACCTCACTTTGCAGGAAGAACGGTACAAAGCAACCCTTTTTATCAAAGCCTTGATCAAACCCTAGAATCCGCCTTTACTCGTCTTAATGTGTCAATTCAGCAAAATGAAGAAACAGGCTATCCGGGTAATCTTGGTGGTGATTTCTTGGTCGGATCCGGGTACCGGTTTGGGGGTGGGATTCCAAGAACAGGGCAGGAGAGAAATGGTGTTATTGGTGAGGGTACGAAGGTGGGACCAGATACTGAAAGTTGGAAGACTTTCATGTTTAATTCATATCAGTCACATTTGTTTCATTCCACTAGACACGAGCCTTCGACTGAATTCTCAATATTACCCTCTTGGAATCGAAATGGGCTCTTGTCTGCTGCCGCTACTGCTCCCGGCGCCGGTTGCTCAATGACTCGTTCTTCAAACAACAAGAACATAATGAGATCTAGATTTAATGGTCATAACACTTGTGATAATAATCTGACTAATAATACTTCCAGGATGCCTCATTGGTTGCATGAACCTTTGAATTGTTTGAGTCTAGGGGATTTGAGAGGTAGGCTTGTGGCCTTGGCAAAAGATCAGTATGGTTGTAGGTTTTTACAGAAGGCCATTATTGAAGCTTCGGAAGAGGAAATCTATATGATTTTCATGGAGTTCATTGATCATGTTTGTGAGTTGATGTTGGACCCTTTTGCCAACTATGTTGTTCAAGTAGTTTTGGATGTTTGTACCGAGGAACAGAAAATTCGTATTCTTTTGATGGTTGTTAAGAACAGATTTCGGTTTATTAATATCTGTCTCAATCTTCATGGGTATGTTTTGGTTAATCAGGTTTTGCGTTTTTTGTTTGTCTTAAGATGTTGTCTTGTTTCTAATATGTTTTCTCCATTTGGTGGCAGGGTTCGTGCTATAAAGAAATTGTTGGAGAAACTTACTACTCAACAACAAATCTCGATAGTAATGTCAGCTGTAGGCCCTGGTGCTGTTGCATTGACCAAGGACATGAATGGTCATCGTGTGATTCAGTATTGCTTGAAAACTTTCTCTGACAAAGATAATCAGGTAACATCCAAGAGTTAAAGAGTAGTTGGTTGGACTGGTTACAATTCGAGTTAAAGCTTCAATTTGTCTATGTTCATCGGGTTCCGGTTTAATTGTTTTATTGCGCAATTGTTCTTCTTGGCCTGATAAGATGTTTTGTCTATGTTTGTCCTTGTACCACTGTTGACCATGATCTGTTTTGTACATTTGTTAATGTCTATCACCTTTTTCGTGACCATCCGTTTTCATCGGCAGTATCTTCTGAATGTGGTGGCTGATAACTGTTATCAAATTGCAATAGACAAAAGTGGATGTTGTGCACTGCAGCAATGTGTTGACTACTCTACGGGAAAATCGAGAAAGCATCTCGTCCGAGAGATCATAGCAAATGCTATAAACCTATCCGAAGATCAGTATGGGTGCGTAGTTCTCTTAAACCTATTGTGTGTGTGCGCTTGAGCGTGTATTTTTGTTTAAAAGGTCTTCCCCTATTGCTTCACTTGCTTCGAAGTGGAACTTAATGTGCAATTTGTTTGAGCTTTGATATGTCCTCCTGTGGTTTGTTCGTTTTTTCTCTAGCAACTATGTGGTGCAACATGTGCTGGGACTTAAAGAGCCAGAAATAACAGAAAGTCTTATTAGACAGCTTGAAGGGAATTTTGCTTCTCTATCCTGCTGTAGGTATGGAAGCAATGTCGTCGAGAAATGCTTGGTGGAATCAGGAGAGCAGCTGTCTACGAGAATCATAAGGGAGTTGATTAGTAGTCCGATCGTGTCTAGGCTCCTTGTGGATCCTTTTGGGAACTATGTAATTCAATCAGCTTTGTCTGTGTCTGAGGTAAGATACTTCTTAAACTCTTGTGCTTCCATCTCCATACTTGCAAAGCTATTTATGCACAGTACAACTATATAAATTTCTTAAGCCACTTCATTAATCTATTATTCCTTGAAAAGTGTGATCATGAGTGTAAATTCTTTCATTTAACTTTATATGATTCCATCTCATTTTTTTATTCAAGGCACCTCTGTTTTGTGGAACTCGTGCAGTCATGTTTCTTAGAGTCTGCCTACCCGAAACAACTTCTGTCTGATTCTCTAGCAAACAACATCAGTATTACTGCAACATGGAATGATTTATACGTGCTTATTGTGATGTTTGTTTCAATTGCAGCACGAGCGGAGCTTTGTTTACTATGGTTTGCTGAATCTGGTGCGGAAAAACTATCCAATGATGCGCAGCCATATTTATGGCAAATGGGTACTTGCCTGGTTCAGCAGGAGAAGGTGCTACACATGTAACCATATAGAATTACAAAGTATAGAAATTAAGAGAATGCTGTAATAAGAGATTTTCAGTACGAATTTCTCATTCTTAAGGGTAGAAGTAGAATTTTGTGTACCGAGCTTATAACTGATTTGATCCGTTGTGTAGGATTATTGTGGGTGTTTGTAGTTTTGTAGTCTCTGTTCGCTGTCAAATGAACTATTGAGGAATGTTACAATCAGATGTGATATTTATAGCCATGGCCATGAATTTAGAACTTTAAGCTTAGATAACATCTTATTATCGTTTCGTATTTGTAGCATGTAACAACGGATGTAAGTGTTCGAGTTAAAGCTGTAATCAAAACTAGCCTCGGGTCCATCAACTGTAAACAACCTCAAAACTTGAAACCGGTTCGAAAACCTCGTCTACAGAATGTCCTATCAACCCATGAAAGTGGCGAGAAAGACAAATTAAAGCCTTCGTTCTTAAAACCAGGCTTCTCCGCCATTAAAGACCTTTGGGCACGTTTCTTAGCATGGTCAATCGTGATGCAAGTTATTTCCCCCACATGATAACGGCCGTCCGTTAGATTAACCGTTTAACATGGCTTCCCAATTATTGGCTGGCCACTAATCCACTCTGCCGACTAATTTAAAATAAAACACGTAATATCTCCGGTTATTTTTCCTTTTCATTTTTTAAAGAGTAGTGTTTAGCTCGTTAGAGGTTCGTCTCTCTCTCTGCAATGGTCTGTCGTCGTTGACCGTAATTTGGAGCCAGAGTGACGCGTTTTGATCGTCTGTTACGTTACCGGGTTCCATATCTCCACCGTCGATGCTAGAAATCATCAACGACCGCCGATGGTCCTTCCGCTACGTCTATCATCACGCAATCATTCCCTGCATCGACACGTGGACAATCTCCGCCGTCATCTGCAGCAATCACAACTCCCGGGTTCCACCCCAAATGCCCGCACGAGACTCTACGACGATCTCCTATCCAACGGGTTTCTCTACTGTTGAACAGATTTTTTTTTCGTTTTTGATTTTTTTTTGAAATATTGAAGAAATTTGTTTTCCTTTCTTTGGTAATTTGCAGTTACCATACCACTCGGCTATGGATAGGATCGCCGCCTCAGGAATTCGCTCTTATCGTGGACACCGGAAGTACTGTAACTTATGTTCCTTGCTCCAGTTGTTCACATTGCGGCAACCATCAGGTTAGGTTCCGTTTCTCAAGTTCGTACAGTTGGGCATACTCCGTTGTTAATTGTAATTAATCAATTTTAATGCTGATACCCTTAATCAAATCGAAATCACCGAGTTATTAGCTTAGTAGTTTTTTTTTAAAGAAGTTAAATGGGTGATTCTGACTTCTGAGTCTCAATCTTAAAATTTTATCCCTGTGATGAGAAAGTGAGTTGTGCTAGGCAAATGGATTTAGAATCTCGGTCTAATTTCTTCATTTCTTGATCTGCTGGTTAGAAATTAAGGTAACTGGTAGTTTTGTGGGAAATTTAATCTCTTGTTAGAATCCAGGATCCGAGGTTCCAACCAGATATGTCTAGCACTTATCAACCTGTAAAATGCAGTCCAAGTTGTAACTGTGATGATGAACAAAAACAATGCACTTATGATAGACGGTATGCTGAAATGAGTTCCAGCAGTGGGGTGCTTGGCGAGGATCTTGTTTCTTTTGGGAATGAAAGTGAACTTGCGCCTCAGCGTGCTGTCTTTGGTTGTGAAAATGTGGAAACAGGTGACCTTTACAGTCAACGAGCTGATGGTATAATGGGTTTGGGTCGTGGCCGGCTTAGTATCATGGATCAACTTGTAGATAAGGGTGTTATTGGTGATTCATTTTCTTTGTGTTATGGAGGGATGGATGTTGGTGGGGGTGCAATGGTTCTCGGAGAAATCACTCCTCCTCCTGATATGGTTTTCTCCCATTCAGACCCCTTCCGCAGGTATTCCTCTCTTACAGGATCATAGTTGTTAGATGCATTTCAAAAATGCATCTAATTCTTCTTACACTTTCACTATAGTTTTTTAATGTCAGCAGCCCTTACTACAACATTGAGCTTAAGGAAATTCATGTTGCTGGAAAGCGATTGAAGTTACCAGCTGGGGCCTTTGATGGAAGGCATGGAACAGTCTTGGACAGTGGAACAACATATGCTTACTTTCGGCGAGATGCCTTTACTGCATTTAGGGATGCTGTAAGATCTGACAGCTTAGAGTTTCATGTTCTTTTTAGTTTGATCACCAGTCAAGTTCTCACTTTCTATTCTATGATTAACATTTACTATGTTAATTGAAGCTTAGAAATTTTTTTTGATCTTGGTTGTGTGATTTAAGATCTTGTGCTTTGATTGCATTTTCATTTGCCGTAGTAGATAAATGATACTCATTTTTCCATTTGTTCTAATGTATGCTACATTGAAGAGAGAGTTGGGAATTTACGCATGTATACAACACGGCAACTGGGGAGGAAGCTGAGTACAGATGCATATTAATATATTTGGGTTATGCCATTTGAAGTTATTCCTTTTGGAACTTTTCTATTACTTTCTTAACACTCTGAGATGCTGCTTCTTAAATATTGTTACAGTCTGCTATAATCATCCAAGTCCTGGAACTTTTCAGTTATAGGACATTTTCTCTTCAGAAGTTTGAACTTTGAAGCATGTCTATTCTGCATTTTTTTTGGTTCAAATATTCTGTATGGTTAGTATTATTCTTTTAAGCAAACAGGGAATTCATTTTCAGAATTACTATTGGGAAAATAGTAATGACACTTTGTCAAGGAAAAATAAAGTGCTAATATAATATTAATTGGCGAACTTCATTTTGCATTTGTCATGAAATTAGCATGTTCTATAATTATTTTGGGTTGATTTCTGTAGTCTAGATATTAAGGATTTAATATTCATTGAACTGTTGCTTGGTCTGTGCCTCAATCTTTAAAATTATGGCAACCACAGGATCAAGGGTTCACTGGTGGTTGCAACCATAATTAGTCTCTTTCATCAGAAAACACTTAATTTTGGTTTTGTTCCATTCATTGCTCGTACTACTCTGTCAGTTATTTCATAATTGTCTTCAATTGTTTAAGTTCTATCTTTATTAACATAAGTATCATCATTTAAATGTCTTCATGGTTATTTGGTTGTTTAAATGCAGATCCTTAGTGCAGTTCATTTTCTCGAAAGGATCCCTGGTCCTGACCCTCATTATCATGATATCTGTTTTTCTGGTGCTGGAAGGTGTTGCTGATAACTTTTTCATTCTATATGAAATGCTGTCATTGTCTTGAACTCAGCTTACTGGTTTTTGTCGGAATGTGACACAGTGATGTTTCAAAACTACCAAAATTTTTCCCAGAGGTTGAGATGCTATTTAACAATGGAAAGAAGTTATTGCTGTCTCCAGAAAACTACCTGTTCAGGGTAATCGATTCCCCCCTAACTTTGCATGCTTAATGAGTAATGACCAAACATGAGTCCCTGGTTTGCAGCAAAGCTAATTTAAGTTCAAACTATTTTTGTGCTAGTTTTTCAAAGTTCAAACTACTATCTGATATGTATCTCTTTTTTCTTTGTCTCTTACTGGCATGCTTTGTAGCATACAAAGGTTAGTGGTGCATATTGCTTGGGAATTTTCCCAAATTCAGAATCAACAACTCTTTTAGGAGGTATGTTTCATCATTTGTGAACTCCCACCCCCTTCCAAGATGTGCAACTGTGTATGCATGTGCAGGCCGTCTAAAATTCTTGTAGTATACGTAGGTTCGCTTGGGCCGTATGCTTTAGTCCAACTTAATATATTCTGTTTGTGTGCGTCACTGCAGTAATAATCTCTTTAGTTTTTGTTTGTTTGAGGCAGGAATTGTGGTCCAGAACACCCTTGTCACTTATGATCGGGGTAATGACAGGATAGGCTTTTTAAAAACTAATTGTTCTGAACTATGGATGAGAGTGCGGTTCTCTGGTGCACCCGCTCCGGCTCCTTTAGTCATGCAAAGCAAGGATACTAGCATGGAAATTCCTCCTGTACTATCCCCAAGTGTGTCACCATTGAATGTTCTTTCAGGTGCATGGCTTTGTTACTTGCATCCTTACTAAGTTTTGCGCATGTTGATTGGTTTCTTCCCCCTCATTTGTTTCATGAATTGATGTATTATGATGAAAATTTAAGTAAATATTCTTCCTTATATATGGATTAGTAATTAAGTTCTTTTCTTATGAAGGCTTATTATAGTTAAGATCGCCTAAATTCATTTCACATTCTTTTTTATTTACTATTGTTTACTACATAACAATCATTTTCTGCTAGCATAATGGGGTTGCTGATTCTTCAGACTTTTACTTTTTGCACCACAAGTTGCTTACTTCTTGTAACTGTACATTTTCTCTGATGAAATTCCCCCCAACCATGGTAATCAGGTTCATATCATATTGGATTTATAACATTTGATATGTCAATTAGCACTGCTGATTCCAACCTGAAGCGCAACCTCAAGGAGCTTGGAAAATTAATTTCTGAGGAACTGGAAGTCGATAATGCACAGGTAAAGCTGAATTACCATGACTTTAACAAAGTTTTTAAGGCTGCGTAGGATTAGATTTGAGGCTTTGTTATATTCGTTTGAAATATTTTATTTATTGGTTCAGTTTTTTAGGAAGAACTGCCTTATCTAGTTATTGGTGCAATCTTATCTGAATCAGATTTCAAGTAATGATGTCATATGTTTGGAATCACTGGTAGAATTTGATTGTTTTGTTAAAACATGTAACATGCAGATTTAACTAGAGGTGCCCACCTTCCAGGTGGCCTATTAGCCACTCAAAATTCAGTTTGGATGCACCTAGATAAAAATGCTAGACCTAATAAGTTGCATCTGCGCCCGATTAAGAATTTTTTGGGGTTTGAACCTTAAATTTTTTTCCTATAAAGATCGCTTTGAACCTAACTTAAGTCGGGGCGTGGACATCAGTAGTATTTAAATTGATCTTGCTTGCCCTATGATTATGTGTGGTTTTCTTATTATCTCTTTTCTGGGTACTTGGCATGGGCATATAATGACCACTATTTAGCTTCAAACTTGACCTCCCATAGTCGTTTGAACATTTAGATACATCCATCAGTAACTAGTATATCTTTATGTTTCTTTGTGTTTGCCAGTTCACCTGTAATTGTGCCACTGATTTGATTTTTCAGGTTCGCCTGCTGAATGTCACCTCCCAAGGGAAAGTTTTCCTTGTTAGATGGGGAATTTTTCCTGTTGCATCTGCTAATTATATTTCTAATACCACTGCACTGGTATTACAACTACTGTGATTCTAATGTTTGCATATGCAACATAAAATTCTCCATCCATTTACCCCAGCATTGATCTACAGCTTGTTTTCCTATTTATTGAAGAGCATCATTCTGCGCTTAAGGGATCATAGAATGCAGTTACCTGAGAAATTTGGGGATTATAAGTTGGTTGAATGGAATGCTGAACCTCTAAGGAAGTATGTTTTCTTTTGCATTACTCGTCTATTATTCCTTCTATGCTACTAATGTGGATTTAGTTGTTTACTATTATTCTAACAAATAAATATTTGGAGCATTTTGGACCATGAAAGAACTCAGAAGTCTTGCCTGCTCATTGCAAGTTAAATAGCTAGTAATATCTGTACTCGAGATAAGATACGGAATTCTGAGTTCCAACAAAGGACCTGGAGGGAAATCCATGATATTTTCCAGCAGTTGTGATTTTTTTCCTGGAGTTGAAGGCCAAACGCGGTCTACTTATGGTGCATTTAGAGTGTACATGTATTTTGAGTGTCACATACTTACCAGTGATTATGTTAAAGTCGTTAAACGGTAAAATTTGATTAATTATGTTAAAGTAGTTGAGGGGTGGTGCTGGTGGACATGGGCTATCAGATTAGCATTATTTTTGCATCCAAGATGTATGTGATAATTAGAAGGGTTGGGAGGGACATGCGATGCAGAAATGGGCCCCTTGGTTTAGACCTTGATATTTGCAGTTGTATCATTACCTGTCTACAAGTTTCGGGTTCCTTTTGCTGTAGTCAAGGTTCCAGCTTTTGGACATTTTTTTTCTGATGACTTTACCTGAACTCGAGTACACGGATGGTAGTACATGGGTGGCTCCTTTTTTTGTGTTTGCGTGCTGATGCACATGACACGACCATGTGCACTGTGCAATTTTTTTATAGGGTCTCAAGAATCATGTTCGTTTTGATTCAAGTTGCCTAATCTGATGCACTTGCATTAAAACTAGGAATCCTTATGGAAGGAATTCAGAGAATAGAACCTCAGCTTTCATATTTTTGGTTGATCAGGGAGCACAGTCTCCCTTGAGTGCATATATTGTTTCTTTTCTTCCCAACTTGGTGAATTGATTTTAGCTTCAGAAATAACATCGTTTCTTGCCTGAGCTTTGCAGGACATGGTGGCAACATCACTCTCTGGCAATGTTGGTTGGATCTTTAACAATTATGATTCTCATTTTATCAGTTATTGGCATATGGTTGATCCATCAGCACCGACAACAAGCAGCTTATGAACCTGTTGGTGCTTCTATGCGAGAACAAGAGCTCCATCCTCTTCAATCTTAAAATTTTTATCAGGGCAAATTCGTTTGCTTCGGTAACTTTCTTGCATACGGCATTCTTATCCTGCACGCAATACATGCTTTTGAAGCTATCAAAATGACGATGATGGTGCATCCAAGCCAGAACAGTACAAGGTGTCGAACTACCCTATCCCTCTGTTGTATATATTTCCCTTTTTTTCTTGTTAGAAAAAAAGAAACTCGCTACTGCAAATAGATAGTTTGAAACGATGATCATATTTGTATCTCTCATGTCATTATGTGGAAGAATCTCTCTGAATCCTGAGATCAAGTAACGCAATAATTGATCCATTATGGGAAGAAAATCCACAGTTATTACAAGCACGATCGAAGATGTCAAGCTTGAACATCATGGTCAGCTACAATCAATCCAGCAGCAGCCTTGATGAAGTGTTTAATTAGCTTTTAAAAGTTAAAAAATATCGATTTTCAATAACGAACGCATTAGATAATCCATCAAATGAGGCAACCCAGGACACAATTTATTCATTGAAAACCTTAATTATGTTAGCTTAACAGAAAACATTTGATGGGTCCTCGTCCACAACTCTTTAAGACGTTCAGTCCCACAAGCAAATACACACCTACAACATTGCCATGATAAATGGAAAAGAAAGGCAAAAAAACCACAAGTTTTAAGGACACTTTGGCAAGCCCTTGTAGTTCTTCATGTCCCTGTAGCAGTAGCATTCATGCTTGTTCTGAATAGCCAAAGATGGAACACAACTGCATTTCTGGCAGCAAATTGTACAGAATTTCATGCACCTCTCTTTAAACTCTGCCTTAGAACACCTTGCCTTGCACTTGTACCCACAGTAACCTGCCATACATGAGACCACAATCACTAACAAAACAATAATCCATTACCCAATATATATATATAGGGATGAGATCCAATTATACTATTTAAAACTTAACTAGTTTTACACTAATTTATGACCATTGAGTGAAAGGGATGAATGAGATTAATAGTAAGATACGCGAAGATTATCATTTGAAAAAAAGAAGTGCTTATTTTTTTGTTTCTTCTTTTTCCTATAAGCTTTATTTTCATATACCTGCCATTGACTCTTGAAAGAAAAAGGAGCTGAGAACAAGAGAAACAAGGAGGAATGTAACCAAGGCGAGCTTCATTTCTTTTTTCAAACAGGGGTTTTCTTTACAGTAACAAATAGAACCCAGAAATCAAGAAGTATAATGCTGGTGCACTGTTTTGGTGCGAGAGTTGGTAATGGAAGACGAGCCTCTGGAGGAGTAGTTTATATAGGCAGGAGCAAACAGTGGTAGGTAAAACGTAAGAAGATTGTTTTGAGTTTGATTGGCGTGACTCGTATTGGTTTTATGGCTTTAGCTAAACAGCCTCTGCCGTATAAAAACCATATACTGTTCTGCCAACCTTATTGCATGCAATAATGGCTTTAGATCTACTCTTTCAGTTTTATTGCTACTTATTTTGATTTCATAGCTTTCATTTAAAAATATTTGATTATTTAAAAGCTTACATTTGCTTCTACACCATTACGAAACGTTACTTGAAGCTTGCATTTCTTTCCTCCTGATGTACCTGTCGTAACCTAATCATAGCAAACTCATGTACAAGGTGATGGCTAAATAGATCATGTCACGCGAATATAATTAGACGAACAAACAATAACCCTGGGGGTGAAGATAGGAGTTGGTTAATTGTCATACTTCCTTATTTTGTCTCCAATTTAGTTTGGATCTATTCATCGTGATCGGAAAAAAATCGCGATCGATTATTGTGTCGGTGTTGTTATGGTCATCTTCGTTCGTCGACATCAACGAATATCGAGTCTCAAATTATCCCACCAAACTCGTTTAATAAAAACTGTACAATGTAATAACTAATGTTAAATGTTTTATTTTCTTATTCTTCAGTTTCGATTGTTCGTCATTAAATAAAACTCGAAAGAAAATTTGTTGCTCCTCTCTACCAAAGTCGAAAATGGCCTCATTTTTTATTTATTCTTTTTTATTTTGGTTGACTTTCTCTTGTTGTTGTGGATGGTTTACCGTCAAGCTTTAACAATATGACTTTTACTCTAGTTCTATCATTGATGATTCGATAAATGGCATAGAGTTGCGTTCTTTTTCATTAGGTGGGAAGAATAGAATTATGATAATTGTGAGGCTTGATGGTGAAGCAATGAAGGTGGGTGCGGGCTCGATAGTGGTTATCGGGTAGATGGCAAAATTACCCAACCCTAACCCGATCCGGTGTGTTTTGATCCGACTCGATCGAGATTTACCTCTTGAATTTCGGGGATGGGGGCGGGGCAGGACGGATATTAAAATACATCAAGTCAGGACGGGGCGGGTTCGGGTATGAGGTGAAAATTCCCCACCTCGTCCCGGTATATTTTAAATTAATATATTTATGAAAATACCACTGTACATAAGCATTTTTAGGGGTTTTAAGATATTTTTTTAGTTTGTGTTTATCGTAAAATTTTGTTATATGTTGTTCGAGTTTTAACATATCTGATTCTGACGGTCAATGTTTCAAGTTTATTTTTTAAAATATGTATTTTTTTCATGTGCATAATTTAATTGAGTTTTATTTTATTTTTTATATAAGTTTAAAGTCTCTTGAAACATGTATTTTGTGATTGTGATGGTAGTTTGGTCGGATCTAACATTTATCATCGACGAAAATTAATATATTTCTTAAAATTTTTGGGTCGGTCAGGGTCGAATTTATGAGATGATGTATCGTGGCGGAACGAAACAAATAAATTAATATTTATATTTAGGGCGGGACGAGGTCGGATTTATATATTTATAAATCGGAGCGAGTTCGGGGCGAGTTTTCCATTGCCATCCCTAGGTAATTGGGATGGTACGAGAGGTGATGGTGGCTCAGGTAAAGGGGTAGGTAATAGGTGAGGTGTGGGTGAGTGTTCGATTAATGGTTGATTTGAGAATTGAAATTACATACGACGAAATGAAAAACGAAGACGATAGATGACAAAGAAAGATGATTAATGAAGAGTATAATTCAATAAAAATATATAAAAAGTTAATATTAATAAAATATTAGTTGATATTTACTTTATTCAAATATTACATTGTTACAAAGATAACGGTTAAGAGATAAAAAAATTTAATCTTGAAAATTGAATAATCAAATTGATAAATTTTAAAGTTAACTCATCATAACATGAATAAAGTAAAAATTGAGTGATGAAAAGCATAGTTTACTCAAAAATAAAATGTAGAAACAGAACTAACTCTACGCACGTTGAGTGTCAAAGGTTTTTTTTTTTTTTTTGAATAGACGTTGAGTGTCAAAGTTGAGTAATCGAATTGAGTCTCCAGAGGATCGTCATCGCTCTTCTCATTCTTTCATCAAATTACTTTATATTATAAATGGGTAAATGTTTTTTTTAACTGGATAAATTTTGATATTTATATTGTGTAATTTTTTACATAAGTTTGTATATTTGTATTATAAAATTTAAATTATAAATTTTTAATTTTAAACTCTAAAAATTAAATCATAAAGCCTGAACTATGTTATATTACCGGGACTATAATAACTAGATAAGTAAATAAACACAAACACAAAAAAAAATAACACAAATAATTTACGTAAAAAAACCCAAAAGAGAAAAATCACGGGCAGAGGTTGAGAACTTTCACTATGATAGAGACAGAGATTACAACTGATTTCTGAAGTTCTGTCTAAACCTTAATCCCTAGTATCTATTTATAGGGATAGGTTTCTTGTTTACAAAGGAAACTTGTATAGAATCAAATTCTACTCAAACTAAGTTTTCTACCTTTAATTAATCTAAAGTAAACAAGATCTACTAAAAGTAGGGTTCTAACTTTAAATTAAATCCTAAAAGAATTTGGATCACAACTTTGGGTCTGTAAATATAGACTATGTTTAACCTTTTAAATTATGAGAGAACGAGAGAATGTGAGATAGAGAGAATTACTATAGAGAGATGTAACCACTTTTAGGTTCTCTACAACTATTGTGGCTACGTTGTAGAGATGGGTATTGTAGGGATGTTGGGAAGAGTGTTTTGGTTCAACCGGGTCGTGTGATTTGTACACTGGATTTTGGGATTACACGGGTTATCATGTATTTATATTCTTCGTGTTCTCTACGTTGATAGTGGATTGCTCGTTGCTCTCGTCCGTGAAGGTAGGTTATACTGAACCACGTTAAATTTTGTCTCATGTGCATGTCTTTGTCTATGTTGTTATCATTTTGGTTATTTTGTCGGATACCAAATTTCTAACAAATGATACCAGAGCTATGGTTCAAGCTGAGCGTTTTTTAAGAAATTCTTGCTACGGATTTTGCGGTGTGATATTGGAGACGTGCAAGAAGAGTATTACTGCAACGAGCTTTCAGTTGTAGGGGGAGTAATTCCCAATCGATTCAGCAGTGCTTCAACAGATACTACGTAAGAATTGGAGTTGTTGAAGATTTGGCGGCTGTGTTTCAATTGATATTTGGCTTACGTAAAAATTGAAGCTGTAACACCCTTAACGTATACTCGTAGCACAAATACACATTAAGGATGTCACAATATTATTTAACAGAATTCTAGGCTTGTAATTTTTTTATAAAATAATCCTTTAAAACAACCAACGAATACATAGTTACATGCCCACTAGAGAATATCATGAATTATAATGTCTTACTGATGTTTGGCAGATTGTAGCTTGATCAACATGCTTGACTCCTCTTCCAATAAGTTTCCAACAACCTACATGTGAAACAACACACGCTAATTTAAAATAAATCATTTCAATGTATAAAATCATATAAAACAGACTTATCGAAGTCATTCTTCTGTCATATAACAGTGTAATACATTTCCTGCATAAATAGCAAGTGAGTCCCAGTTGTAGATTATATCATAACATCAAACCTCTATTTTATAAATCAAGTATACGTTAAGCTTTTTAGCTTAACTGCATGCATAAAATGCATTTTATGTATTATAGCCCAAAGTACAAAATCATGTGATGTCATGGTACGCGAGTCATCATGACGCCATAGTGTCTACGACGCCCTAGCGTCTGCATCGCCGAAGTGACTGAGATGAGTACGTACTCGAGGACGCTCTTTGCTCCTCATACTCGCACATTTTGTGCTATGTAACACTGTAGTGTTTGAACCGACTCCGTAGAGTCTAACTCGACTCCGTAGAGTCTATCTAGACCCCAAAGAGTCTATCTCGACCCCGAAAAGTCTATCTCGCACCGTAGTGCTATGACACAGCTGCTCAAACCCTATGGATATCCAACTATACCAAAGATTCTCATGCAATTTCATGTGAACCTATGGTATACGAGTCCGACACCGTAGTGTCTACAACCCCGTAGCGACTGTAATGAGTACGTACTCGATGACGCACTTTGCTCCTCATTATAGCATCTTTTTGTGCTAATCGACACCGTAGTGTCTAAACATCACCGAAGTGACTGCAATGTTGTAGCGTCTGATATCAACACCGAAGTGTTTGGATCGCACTGTAGTGCTGATTGTAGCTGCTATGACTCTTATGGATATCCAATTATACCAAAGACTCTCACACTAGTACTTGGGCATAACAATATAATATTTTCATATTCAATCCTTCAATACTATTATCCATAATTCGATAATGGGCAGTTCATATCCAGATATCTAAAATCCGATTTATCTTGGATAAATCATTATGCTATATCAGTGTATCACATATGCCACTTAATACTCTATGCCATTTACATAACTTTGATCAACATAAGGTCGATTTCTCGCAAGTCTCTCTCTTGTCATATATATAAAATAAATAAAAATACATTCACTCGTATCACATATTTAATAAATAAGTAAAAATGCACTGACCTTGGCCACTTAACATGATGCCTCTCTAGGTCCTAGTTCAATCCTTTCTTTCATAGTACCTCGAACCTTATCTGATTCGGACTCGACTTGAATCTTGCTTAAAAGCCTTTAAAATTGCCAAAGAATTTTTTTTATCCTTTCCCCCAAGCTTTCTTAATCTCACGAAATGGAGAGAAAAAGATGAGAAATTTTTTTGTTCATCTTTGACTTTCTTTTTTTATTGAATTTAATCCAATATTGTCACTTGTAATTAATTAAATAAATTTTAATTTCATTTAATTAATTAATTAATCTTAAATCCAAGGGATCAAATTGATCATATCATCAATCAATGGCTAGGATTAAATCTTAAGATGGGAAATTACTAAAATGCCCATGCCACTTCTTAAATATTTCAAAATTGACATTGGAGGCAAATCGACTGACTTGTCCTCAACTATTCACAATTTCATCTAGTTTGCCATTTTGTAAAAATTCAACTAAATCTAGTTGAATTCTAACTACATATTAAAATATTCATAATATAATATTTTATGAATTTTCCATAACTTTTGGAACTGCCTTGAAAATTCTAGTTCGATCCGATGTACCGAGAATTTTATCGGTTACTAAATAAATTCATTAATCAAAATAAATCATAGGATTCATCCTGGATCGAACTAAAGACATTTCCAAAACTTGGGAATGATTTTTATATCATTCTTCTATCATATAGTAAAATTTCATAGTTTTCTAGTTCGATTCGGATACCTGAATTCCACTTAAACTTTGACTGCGATTTTACCTTTACCGAGCTATTGGATTTATTTCGAAAATTTTATATTTCCATATTCAGAAAATTAATATTATTATCTCATAAAAACTTCCTTTCCTAAGGACTTAGACTGAATTTTTCTAATTCAGTCTATTATTCGGATAATTATCGAAAATCCTCATCGAGTAAAATTTCTCTTAGAAATCCTTTATCAGAAATCTATAGGAATATTCTCTACTTTTACTGAGTCCAAAATATCGATTAGAAACACTTTTATGGGACCTTCCCGAAAGTCACTCATCCTAGTGTTTCCCTAGTCTGAGCACGCATAATAATAGGGTTCGATCAAAATTCGATACCTTATACTGCATTTTCATTCTCGGGACCTGTATCAGATTTTACTCACCGATCAAATTTATCCATCTACAGGATAAAATTAGTTATTGAGAAAATCCTTTATTATGGATTTAAACTTTTAATTTCTTTATGATTTAGCAACCAACTTTTGAAAATCATCATTTTGGTCACTAAATTTTAACCTTCAATTCCCATTCCAATTTTTATTGGATTTCAACCAAATTTTTGTATGTACCCTAATCTGCTTATCCTCTATCTCATGATACCTTTAAACCGCAGAAATTCCTTTTCTAAAGCTCCTAATTAAAGAAATCCAAAATTTTCTATTTTTGTCATTTTAGTCACTAAGTTAGCTTTTAAGCTACTAACTTAGTACCAAATGACCTTAATATTGTTTAACGAAATTTAGGGTGTTACAGAAGCTGTTGAATACTTGAAGATCAATACTCGAATAAAATTTGTGTCAAGGGGGAGATTTGTTATATTTTGACTCAAATTCTAATTGGTAGTTAAATTGAGTTTTATTGTAATTCTAGTGGTTGAAGATTACTTAGTAATTATGATTTACTTTAATGAGTAAATATCTACTTTAGGTAGGAGATCTTATTGAATAAGGTTTCTTGACGACCAAGTATTTGGGTCTATAAATATAGACTATGTTTAACCCTTTGAATTATGAGAGAATTACTGTGGAGAGATGTAATCACTTTTAGGTTCTCTACAACTATTGTGTCTACGTTGTAGAGATGAGTATTGTAGGGATGTTGGGAAGAATGTTTTGGTTCCATCGGGTCATGGGATTTGTACACTGGGTTTTGAAATTATATGAGTTATCATGTATTTGTACTCTTCGTGTTCTCTACATTGATAGTGGATTGCTCGTTGCTCTCGTCCGTGGAGGTAGACTATGCTGAACCACGTTATATCTTGTCTCATGTGCATGTCTCGGTCTACGTTGTTATCATTTTAGTTATTTTGCCGCATACCAAATTCCTAACAAACTATATACCCTAAATTCTAAACATTAACTTTAAATTATACTCCCTCCGTCCCACTAATTATGTCACATGTTGACTTTTCACGAAATTTTAAGAAAAAAAATTGTATGGTCTAAAATAATTTAAATGACAAGTTTGGCCTTAAAGTTAGCTTTTGTTTTTTGTTAAATGACAGGTTACCCTTAGAAAGTTAACTTTTATTTTTTTAAAAAAAACTAAAAATATAAAAATAATAAATTTGTGTTAAAAAAAATAGTTGAAATTTTTAAAGTACAATTTGATTAAGATGACTTTAAAAAAGGATAGAAAAACAATATTTTTATTGAGGCGAAAAAATAAAACCTAAAATTTATAATTCTTAGACCCCTACCACCTAACACTAGAAGACTTGTTACATATTCTGTATCAAAAAAATTTCATTATAAATTCACAAAAAAGAGGAATAGAAAGAAACAAGTGCCAATAATCAGATCGTTTCCAATCCACAAAATCTCAAATTCCTCGACCCGTTTGATCAATCAATCCCCAGGGCCAGACCGTTGGTTAGCTGTTCCATCAAAATCATTCCCTTTTCTATTATTTTCCCATCGAATTATCTTGAAGAAAGAAGAATGAGCTGGTGGTGGGCTGGTGCCATTGGCGCTGCTAAGGCGAGCCCACTTGTTATTTTGGCTTGGTAGATTTATGTTTAGCCTTTATCAAATTGCTTATGATTTTTTTTCTTTACGTTTTAATTTTTGCAGAAGAAATTTGAGGAAGACGAAGCACCGAGAAGCTTCCAAAGCGTTGGGCTGGTAATTGGAGTAACCGGCATAGTCGGCAACAGCTTGGCGGAAATCCTCCCGTTATCGGAGACACCCCCGGCGGCCCATGGAAAGTGTACGGGGTGGCTAGTCGGCCCAGACCAAGATGGAACGCCGACCATCCAATCGAGTACATTCAGTGTGACGTATCCGACCCGAAGGACACCGAATCGAAGCTTTCCCAGCTTACCGACGTTACCCATATCTTCTACGTCAGTTGGATCCAACGTTCATCCGAAGCGGAGAATTGCGAAATCAACGCTGCCATGCTCCGCAATGTTTTGCGTTCCGTGGTCCCGAATGCACCCAAGCTCCGCCACATCTGTCTACAAACCGGAGCCAAACATTACGTCGGACCGTTCGAGTTGTTGGGTAAAATCCAACCGCATGATCCGCCTTTCACCGAAGATTTAGCGCGGTTAAACGCTTCCAATTTCTACTACACTCAAGAAGACATCCTATTCGAAGAGATCGAGAAAAAAGAAGGATTAACCTGGTCGGTTCACCGACCCACTTCCATATTCGGGTTTTCGCTTTATAGTCTAATGAACCTCGTTGGATCTCTTTGCGTTTACGCCGCCATTTGCAAACACGAAGGCAAACCGTTACTGTTTCCTGGAAGCAAAGCCGCCTGGAACTGTTACTCTGAAGCATCGGATGCGGATTTGATTGCGGAGAAACAAATATGGGCTGCAGTGGATCCGTACGCGAAAAACGAAGCCTTTAATTTGAGTAACGGGGATGTTTTTAAGTGGAAGCATTTGTGGACCGTTTTGGCTGAGCAATTCGGGATAGAACAATTTGGTTTCGCGGAAGGGGAGAATCTGGGGTTGGAGGAGACGATGAAAGGGAAGGAAAGCGTGTGGGAAGAAATAGTGAAGGAAAACCAGTTGCAGAAGACGAGGTTGCGGGAGGTGGGACTTTGGTGGTTTGTGGATTTAATGCTATCGTTTGAGGCGGCATTAATGAGTATGAATAAGAGTAAGGAGCGTGGGTTTTTGGGGTTCAGGAATTCGTTTGTTACTTGGATTGATAAGATGAAGGCTTACAAGATTGTGCCTTGATCACACAATCTCTTGTTTCAGGGTATTTCTAATGAAGATGAATTTTCTCTTGTTTAAGTTCAATAAGCCAAGGTATTATTATATTTTTTCTCTTGTTCCATAATTTTATTATTCCCATCTTCACCTTTATCAATAAAAATATGTTCAAAGTTTTCAATTTATTATATTTTTTCCCAACATTTGTATTATTCAGTATAGTTTGTTTATGTTTTCACAATTTAAGCAAATATTTATACCTAAAATCGAAAGTGCATGTTTGATGAAACCACCCCCTAAAGACAATATGAAAGAATGGGGTGGTCTCTAGCCCATGAGCCTCCAGCCGACGAAAATTATTGCTCTAGTCTAGACTGTTCTTATTTGGATTGGGCAAGTAATGTGAATCTGCGGGGTTAGCTTCGGCCTGGAGTGGAGCTTAGGCATCTACTTTCACATTCCAACCTTTGAATTTCTGAATTTGGCAAAGACTAGTGTGACAGGAATGAAAGTTGTCCGTGTTAAAACCTTGAAATAGCATCTGCTAGATGCCTGCGGCCTGCAGGCACAAGTGGGGTGTTTAAAGCCGGCCCAATAAATTTAAAATAAAAGAGAAGATAAATCATAATAATAATAATAATAATAATAATATAGTAATGATATTGAACTTATTGAACCAACAGACCTAAACTAACAAGCCCCTCATTAACCTTCCGGACAAAGCATTAAAGTGAACCGGTTCTCGGTCCTTTTAGTCTTCTAACAATTCGAGTTTGCTGCCCACTCTACACCGAGGAAAATTTTGATTTTTTTAGCTGTTGTATTCATTACGTTGGCAGATTTTTATTTTTTCAGTTGTTTGTAGTTATTACAATTGATTAAGAGTCGCGAATGATTTTAGAACGTAATTCAAGTGAAAAGCGGTGAAAACGATGTTTTGAAGAGAAACTAAAATTTTAGCGTTTTCAAAAGTTTGGTTTGGAGGCCAAATCAAGTGCAAAAACTTGTTAAAAAAGTGTGATTTTTAGTTGTTCGATCCAGTTTTTTCATTGGCTGATTTGATTTTTTAGCTCTTGTATTTATTACGTTGGCTGATTTTGATATTAAGATAATGGTCATATTTAACAATTAACGGATAGCGGAATACATTAGCTTATAGCAGATAACGAATAACATTAGCTGATTGTATAAAAGTATTTGGTAAAATTAGCTAATAGCATATAGCTGTTTGATTATTTGAACAAGTAAAATGACATATAAGAACATGATTATATATAATACTTGTTTGAATAATTTATTAGTTATTAACATTTTGTACCTGTTAATATTAATTAGATTATAAAAATTAATTTTTTTAATATCATTACTGAACATATATGAGGATGTACATATTAATTTTTAATTTATGAAATTATCTTTTTAATATAATTTTAATGATTATTAAATTTAGATATATATATATATATTATTCTTTATCTATGAAATTATATTTTAAATATACTTTTATTAATTATTAAATTTATATGTATTTATTAATTTATATATTAATTTTTTATTTATGAATATATATTTTTTTATTTCATTAGTTAATCAAATTTATGTTATTTAGAGAAATTTTTATAATTATCAATGACAAAATAGTATTTATAAGCCTTTTATCCAAACCTCTAACTCAAAAAGCTCCTAAATGGAGTTTTTGCAAAATAAGACATTTTACCTCAATCCGCTATTAAACATTATATATGTTACATATACTTACTTTTGGTCATTGAACTTTTAAAAATTATAAAATGATTATTAATTTTTTTATATAGTATAAAATAGTCATTAAACTTTGATCAAATTAGCATAAAATGAAAGTTTAGTGAATAAAAAATATTTTAGCATAATTTAGTGACCAATTGTGTAATTTACCTAAAATTTTATAACAAATTTTGGTTAATTCAAAAACGGACCAAATTAACCAATTTTTTCAGTTTGGCTAAACTTTTTTGAAAAAAATATTAGTTCGATTAACGGTTAAAAAAGAAAAAAAATTAATAAATTTTAAGTAATTCGATTCTATCGATTAACCAAATGCTCACCCCTAATATTTTCTTATAATCATCCAGCCAGAGGTCACAAATCTTGACAGCTCTGCACGCGCATATCTACCTCCTTGGTTGGTATGGCTTGCCGCGAGCTACTCTCCCTTGCTTTTTTACTGCATCCATCTTATAAATTGGACCTCCCGGCCAAAAACAGATAACCATTGGCGCTCGTTTACAGTCTCTCACAGGACCCCAAAAAATGTCTGAAAATACTGTTTTCACCCTTTCACAGGTTGCTCAACACAGATCAAAGAAAGACTGCTGGCTTGTCATCGATGGCAGAGTAACACTGTTCTCTCTCACTCTCTCTATTATGGAATTGTTTGTTCCATGGAGTGAATAACTGGACTTGACTAACTTCTGTAGGTACTCAACGTGACAAAGTTCCTGGAAGAACATCCAGGAGGAGAAGAGGTGTTGATAGAGTTGGCAGGGAAGGATGCCACTCAGGCATTCAAGGATATCGGGCACAGCAAATCGGCTCAGAAGTTGCTCCTCAACTACCAGATTGGCGTTCTCAAGGGTTACACCTTCAAAAATGATGCAGATGTCGAGGTTGCTTCAATTCAAGAACCCAAGAAGAAAGAGATGAGTGCTTTCGTGATCAATGATGACCACATGCCTAAATATGCGGCCCTTGTCGAGTTCTTCCTACCAGTCTTGGTTGCTGGTTCCTACCTCGCTTACAGATGCCTCGCTGCAGGTTCATCAACGGTCTAATTCATCCGGTATCAGCAGGAGTTACGAATGAACCACCATGCCAAATTCAAGATGCTCCCCCCCCCCCCCCATCCTTTATCAATAAATCTTTGTTCTAGAATATTAATAAAGTTAGAACTTTGCTCTTCATCTTATCTATGATTCAACCATCTGAATTTACCAACAACTAAATGTTTAAAGAACCAAAAACAGCACTATCAGATGACTGGACGACCTATAAGGTGAGATAAAAGATGAAACTGATATGAGACAAGGACTTCCACATTTTCCATAATTGAGGTCCCAATCAGATAAATTTTCCACTTCCTTTACACAGTTCCTAATTGGTTACAACGTAAAAAGGAAACCTGTAGGGAAGGGGGTTAAAATGCTACACGCTTTATGGTAATACAAAGTACTCTTCAGGAAAAAAGAAAACATATATTACATGATCCGACTGCCTCAGCTCAATCAATCATCTCTCTGCCCCCAGTAACAACAGGACTTCCCCTTCACCCAAAAAAACAAAATCGAAAGAGAGACGAAGTTGTCAGGGAAATAAAAGGGGGAGAGGTGCTCTTACTTTGCGCTGTACTACCTTCATTCAATACTTCACTGGGTGTAACATCCAGGTGCCAGCATAACATGCACAAGCTAGGCTCCTTAACCACCTTCCCCCCAAATATTTAGCCACCAAGTATGAACTGCCAGTCGAAGATTCTGTCCTTTTCATATCATATGATATGTGATTAAAACTGCAGATGATGACAAGAAGATTAAGCTTCATAAACTATGATGAATTCAATTTGAGAAATGTTATCATGTGAATGTGAATATGGATACAAAATATAACATGAGCACCACAATCCGAAAGCATATAAAGCAAGCAATGTTTTACTCCACTATCAAGACATTTCTATACACCACACACGACCTTTGGCCTTTGGCTGTTTTCCACTAGCAGAGAGCGAATCCTTCGCATAATGAATCCCCAGCCTACGTTGTGCTATCTAAAGTCTAAACCATACGAGTTATCCACTTCTATTTTTTTTTTTGAACATATCCACTTCTAATTTGTTTTTATTGAAAACAACTACCATGTTTTATGCATAACTTTATTCACTAGCCAATCTTATTGTATTCATACACATCCATCAAATTCCATAAAAAAAATTGGTACCCATAAAGCAAAATTGTTTAGACACCCATCAAATGCAGATTGTTTTTAATATCCAGTAGAACTCCATTCCATTCAACC
Organism: Hibiscus mutabilis; assembly: GCA_019671005.1. Lineage (NCBI taxonomy): Eukaryota > Viridiplantae > Streptophyta > Magnoliopsida > Malvales > Malvaceae > Hibiscus > Hibiscus mutabilis. The sequence goes on along the minus strand of CM033748.1, from coordinate 8,448,113 downwards.
TGATGTAGCTTTATACCACCCTCATAGTTTTCTTACCTCTTATGAGTAAATAATCCTACAGACCAAAAATGATACAGCCCTTGTAGTCACCTTCCCACATGTATACAGGGCAGAGAAGGAAATGTGGTTCCTTATGGTTTAACAGCTATGGCGTTCAGCAAACCCTTAGGTATGCAAGTATGCATTGCTCCCCCAGATGAAATTCTAAACCGGCTGTATGATGATCAAAATGGAAAATACTTGCCAAGACTAGTTTGATATGTTACTTTATCTACTATTTACCCAAAAAATGATAAAATTAGAAAATATGCCGCCATGAATAGACTCACTGCACCTTCAATTTTTACCCTCAATTTGCTTCATATATTCTACATGACCAATAACATTTATGCTACATTTTGGTAGGAATATTTTTTTCTCATGTTTTAGTACATGGCTTAACAATAAACTAACTCTACTTGGTAATTTTTAACCACTCACATGACTTAGTTTGAAAAAAGAAAAGGGATTTATATTGTTTGTTTTGCAGAGGTATTATTTTTTACTTGAGTTTTTACTCATCTTTCTAATTTCAAGTTTAGATTTGTACTATTTCTTTATGTTATGACAAACTATTTTAAAAACTCATGTAATACTTGAGCTTTAACTTGAATTAATACTTATGTAACCAAACAAGGCATTAAGCTTCTGGTTTGCCATTTATCTTATACTAGTTCATCTACTCTAATCATTTGTCCAAATTAGCATGCATTTGGAATCTCAAGCTCTGGGTTACTATATTCTGAAATAAGTAATCTATGATCCAAGCGGGTAGATATGCATTTCAATTTGTTACGGGTCTATTTGGGCACATTTTCTTCAGTTATAGTTTCCTTTCAGTCATTAGTCTTTGCACATTTTAATGCTCCCGTATTCCATCGGAATGGGAATTAACCATTCAATCGAAGTAGCATAAAGCAAATAATCTAATTAGCAGAGATATTAGCCAAGAATATTGGTTAAATGTTTTAGCTCAAAACTATAAAAATAAGCATGCATGCTTAATTCCTTAAAAAAACTAGAAAATATAAATAACAGGCCCAAAAGGTATGGCAAAAAAACTAAACAGATTCCAGGCAAGCTCACCAATCAAGCAAAAGACGAGGGCAACCCAAATTGCCAGTCGAATGGGATGACCATATTGCATTTGATACTGAGACCTTTGGAACTGTCTTTGAATCGCCCCATACCAGCCATAAAGTTGCTTATCATAATTATCATCACAATCTATGCAACTCTTACTTCTTTCATAACATGCATTGAGGCCCTATAGGAGGAAACAAAAAAAAGAACTTATAAACAATAATGGGATAGCATTAGGACATGGTAACAAAAACCTCAACATCTATATCTATGATAGTATAGCTGTTGGTTAGACATTCACCCTAGCCAACTGAGGAGGTCTCAACAACTCTGTATTAGACTCTTGATCACGATCTACTGCCTTCCACTTCCTGAAACCATTCTTCGACCACTTCACCTTGGTTATGGATTCCATGGAATTTAGGAAACCAGAGAAGCTTGGTATCTTTCGTGGGGGAATGGAGGGCTGATCATTGGAATAGTTCAGTTGTAAATCATCATCACCGATAGCAATCTTCCAAGTGCCAATGTCAGCAGCACTAGCAATCCTCCTATGCCCATGCGACTTCTCGCCCTTAGCCTCAGAGGAGCTCCACTCAACAGAGTGACCTGAATTCTGCGATGAATCTGGCACAGACTCTATATTGACTCTTCGCGGGATTTCATTAGCCCTAGAATGAACCTGCTTCTTCTCTCCCGACACAGAGGGTCCGAACAAAAATAAAGCAAGATCGTCTCGTTCACCTTCATCCAAACGCACCCGAGGCGTTGATGTCTTACTCTCTGAAAGGGCTGATTCCCGCAAAGCTTTTTCAATCTTCGAAACTGGGTCCTCAATTGCCGCAATAAATTCTCGATGCCTATCTCTTGCATCCTCACTTGAATTCTCATTGTAACTTGAATGGACAGCCCTCTTAAACTCCTCTAACTGCAAAACCAATTCAATTTATCAAAATGTTAAACCAATCACAACCCCAACGAAAACATTGACCTGACGAACAACCGCTGAGAAAAGTAGAAAGCATAAGATGACCTGCCATTTGGTGGTGCCAAGGGTAGTACGCAGGTCCCTACGAAGTTCCTCGAAATTCCACGGACTAGAAACCTGTTTTCTCGCGTGTATCCATGTCCGATATGTCGATTCCATCCTTTGGAACGGGAAAAATAAAATTAACATAAGGCAATTGTTTTCCAAAAATACTGAAACAATTAATGCTAATAAAATAAACGGGACAAAATATTTCCAAGCGATTATTGAGTCATTGAAATTCTGAATCTTAGTTTAGCATTTAAGAACATAATTCAAAATTCTAAAAAAAAAAGCATGCCTTCAACCTCAAAGAAACTATTCAAAGTTAAAACCATCTTTAGATTTCAAACTACGTCTATAGAACCAAAGAAAATAAGAGGAAAACCAGGTGAAACCGGTAGAGGAACCCTAATAAGGAAACTAATTTACCTGTCAGCAGATTCCTGAACTTCTTCAGCCACGGAGAAGAAAGGATCTTTTTCCCATCGATCAAAACTAGAAGCCATCTCAATAACGAATTGAAACAATAATTACAATTCAATGAAACCAAATCAACAATATCCGCCCCCAAAATTCAAAAAGGAAAAAGGCTAATTAAATGTGAAATCTAAGCTTCCTTCAAAAATCCCAGAACAAAAGTCGCAGACGAACGAAATCTTTAAGATTTGAATTAGAAAGGAAGGGGAAAGTTAAAAGATAAGGCGAAAGAGAAAGAATCAAATTGACGAGACGGAAAATGTTTATATATACATCTCAGATATCTTAGCAGCCAACCACGTAGTTTTTTATGTTAAATTTAGGCTTAAATGAAAAATAGGGCATAAAGTATGTCGTTTTAAATTTTAGGGATTTAAAATATTTTTTTATAAAAATATGTGTCTTAAGTTTTAACAGTTAGAATTTTAGGTATCTGACTGTTAATGGGTTTAAAAAAATTAATCAGTCAATTCTTGACACAAGGCATATTTAATTTATTTTTTTATTTTTTAAAGAAAAATACCCAAAATTTTCAATTTTTTAAAAAATTCCAAAATTACCTAAACTCAAAACCTCAAATCGTCGCCGCTTTCGTCGCCAATCGTCGTCCTCAAGCACATCGGTTTGGTCGTCGAACCAAGACGGTCATTTCTCCCAACACGACATCTTTGAAAACGACGTGCAGCCGAACGTCGAACACAAAATCGACCTTCGACTGGCACGCCGTTCGCCGTTTTCGATGAAGCCGTGTTGGGAGAAATGACCGTCATGGTCCGACGACCAAACCAGTGTGCTTAAGGCGACGACCGGCGGCGAAATCGGCGTCGATTTAGCGGTTTGGATAATTTTAGGGATTTGAGGACTATTTTGTAAAAATTTTGAAATTTTTTGGAAAACTAAAAGTTTTTTATTTTTAATTTTGAAAAAATAAATTAAATATGCCACGTGCCAATCATTGATTGGTTAAAAAAATTTAACACCTATTAATGGTCAGACACCTAAAATTATAACTTTTGAAACTTTTAGCACCTCTTATTAGGCACTTAAAGTTCAAAAGAGGTGTACTTTAGGCACCTATTGTTCATTTAAGCCTTAAATTTATTGATGGGTGTTGATCGGCTGCTACGGTTAAATCTGAAGATGAATTTTGTATTATTTTTAAAAATACATTAAAAAAATCATCGAATTGGTTTTATTAAAATTTAAACCAGCAGTTGGTCGAGTGCATGATGCACTATATCTCTTAAGTAATATTAAGAGTTCGAATTTTGATATTGTGAACATAATAAATTAAATTGAGAGAGTCACTCTCATAATGAGTCTCTGCAGTATTCAATCCGAATTAATCAATTAATGAGTTGAATATCGATGATTAAATAAAAAAATATTTAATATATTAAATATTTTGAAGAGAAAATATTTGTTTTACATATATTTTTAAGTATAAAAATTACACATTGATGAGAATAAGTGGATAATTTCATTTAAAATACTTTTTATAAAAGTCAAAAATTAAAATCTTCTTTTAAAACATATTGTTTTACACAAGTTAAAACACTTTGGGGGTCAAAACTGATTTAAAGCTAATGTTCCTGATTAACAATAGCATGCATGTATCATGTATATATATTAATGCTGAGATTGGATTCAGTCCATTTTCATTTTTTATTTATTATTAAAAGTAAAAAAAATATTTTAGGGTTTTTTTAGATAATTTATTAATTTTATATCAAATACATACAAGCAATGATAGATACACAGGAAGAGATAATGTCATTGGCCTCTAAACAGAAACAGATGAAGATTTTTTTTGTCAGGGTGAAAATTTCTAAAGTATTATATTAAGAATTAAGAAGTATGGAATTATAAGATTCTAGAGGTTGTCAAATTAGATTATCAATCACAAAATATAAATATAATATTTAAACTATATAGAAATTTTTTAAAATTTTTAGATGATACAATTGTCTCAATAGCCCAATTCATCTCTGCCTTCAAAAATAATTATGTTCCTTTACAAGTAATAAAATATTAATATAATTGCAAAAATGTCCTTTTAACCCTTTTAAAAGTTTATAGTCCAATTCTGATTAAAAAGAAATCTAGATTCACGTTTCACCCTAACATACACCGTTGAAAGTTGGAATGTAGATGCAAGTCGCAACCATCAGCTAAATACATAATTCTCTTCTATTTTCTTAAAGAAAAGCACACAATATTTGTCGAGGTTTTGGGCCTTGGAAAGTTGGTCGAGTGTCTGGTCCAGTAGTTTTGAGTGAGGTGTCACCTTTAAGATAGGCCTGCCAATTTGGGCTGACCCTTTCGCCCTAACGGGTGTGGTAATGGAACATAAATTCAGAAAACTTGGGAGAGATCCGTGTAATTATACCACAACTTAGTGGAGGTTACTCTAAAAGAGAGAGAGATAGAGAGAGAGAAAAAAACTATCTTGATCTTTGTCATTCTGCTTAGTGTCAAGGACATCCCTTATTTAATTGCGATCATGCCTTGACAAGCCCGTTCAGAACCGAACAATGGTGGACCGAGCGATGATATGAGCAATCCCTGAGGAGCTACCAAGTCAAGGATGCAAAGTTAAGATGCTTTGGGAAGACGATGAAGGCCCCATCCAGAAAGTATCATCATTTGGGACGAAGCAACGTCTACTCACGGCATTCCTGGTAAGTTTATTTAGCTCTTTATGGGGAAGTGGCCTAGTGTCGGGTCTCCCCCATCCCCCTCGTCTGGGCTAGCGACCGAGCTTCCTTGGTATAAGCGACCTACTCCTAGGCCCATGTGGGGCCTAGGTGTGCGGGCAGTGGGGCCTAGTGGTTGGCGTATTGTCTCATTGGGAGAAATACCTAGGGACGGTTTGGAGCCATAGAGCCCCATATCGCGCTCGTGGCTGAAGTACGAGGTTGGAGTGCAGCTATCGCTAGGCCTTGCGGGATTCGAAACTCTAAAACCTTAGCGCATTGTGACCCTGAGAAGGCTAGACTGAGATAACTCATTGGACAAGGAGGCATGAGAAAGGCTGACTTGTCTGGGTAACATCCATTTCAAGTGTCGCACAACTTGCCAACCGAGTAAAAGGGGCATGTCCGTGACACGTGGTATCAGAGCAAGAAAACGATGGGACAATGTAGTCATGTGACGGTGATGGTTGGTCATGACTTTTGATACAGTGGTGCGTATTTGTTAACCAAACGCCATAGTGCTCATGTGCCAACTTGAACACTGTGAAGCTTTATTCAGTGGCTGTGGTGCGTGGTGAAGCCAGATGGATGTGTAGCAAAACAAGAGTTAGACTATTTGTGGATCAGTTGGTCTCACGCCGAGCGTTCTCACAGGTTGAGTAGGCATGGTGGATCATCATGACAGGCAAAAAAAAAGAGATACTTTTTTGTGTACAGAGGTGCTGGATTGTGGATTCTACGCCAAGCGCTCCGGTAAATGGAGTAGGCAGGGTCGAATGACAGTAAACCAAGCGCTCTTTGGACTGGAGTAGGCAGGGTGGGGGACTACGCCAAGCGCTCCCATGTGAGGAGTAGGCAGGGTGGTCGAATCCTACGCCAAGCGTTTCTCTTCAAGGAGTAGGCATGATGAGGTAATGTCACGCCAATCACATCCATCAGTGGAGTAGGCAGGGTGGTCTAGTTTCACGCCAAGCGCCCTGTGAGGGTAGGCAGAGTGGCTAGAACCTACGTCAAGCGCTTCTACGAGTGGAGTAGGCAGGGTGACTCCTTATGATGCTGATTGATCAAGACCTAGTTAAGGCGCAAAGGTGTTTAATGGTGGGTTTTGGCAAGGTAGTGCCGATGTGTTACATTAGCGCAATGGCGCGTGTGAATTAGAGCACAATGGTGCTCATTTGTTCGTTACTGGTATAACATTGTTGTTGGCTGATCGAAACGATGATCGAGTTGAGGCGCAAAGAAGCGCGAGAACTTTTGGTGGACGGGATTGATCTTTGCAAAATAGTGTCTGTCCATGATTTGAGACACAAGCAACATTTCTGGTTGCTTTAAAGGCTCGTTGATGGCTGTCTATGGGACATGATGAAGTGTGTATTCCTCGTAGCACGGTGGCACGAATTCTAGCAATATGGGGATGCTTATGCGCCACTCGAGAGAAGAGTCATTCCCTATGGTGGCTATCGGTAATAATGATGCTTATTTTGATACATTGCCTTGTGTCGGTAACATTTGCTTATTGATGTTTGTTTTGTCTTGTTAGCACAAGGGCGTGTGCAGCCCGAAGCATAAAACGTGCTTATTTTTGTTAATCTAACATATTGGTGCTTGTCGTTTCCAGGGTAATGGCACTGTGGTGCTTGGTTGTTGCTTAACTATCTTTTTTTCAGGTGAAAAGAGAAGTGTGTACAGATGGTTATAGATTGATACGATGGATAGTCATGGGTTCGCAGACTAACCCTAAAGGGAAGAGTTGGAGATAACTCGAGACAGTTTTATAGTTACTTTATGTTCGGGGGAATCAATGCGACAGAGTCGTGTTCCTCAAGGTTGTAGATTCGCTCATTGATAAAATCAAAGAATTATGATAAAACTCGTTTGTTGTGGGAGTACTTTGGTACAGTGTGATCGTCTAAAGGTGCAGGACAAGACTCTTAGGACCTCGAATTATTTAATGAAGTGGCCAAAGGATCGCGGCGATCGTTGTATGCTGGATGGAATGGCCTCTCTTGAAACATAATGGATGTGGACTCTTTTAGCGGTAGACACACCATGGGTTCTCGAGGAAAAAATATGTTACATTGTCAAATAAAATCAAGGAGCCTAAGGGGAATGCTTCCCATAGCTAATTTGTCCGTAAATGGCAATTTTCTCAAGACACATTGGGTCTTAAGGTAAAAATGAATGTGTTGCGATGTGGTAGTTTGGACCATATTCTTCGGCAATAGATTGCAAACATGGGATGACAAAGGTTGTGCGAGTCAATACAATTTTATCTTGGATAGGGAAAAAAAACTCATTTTGGCACGAAAATCTTCCTTTGATGGGGATGCTGGCTATGGTAAGGCAGAATGCTATTTGTAAAGCTACCCATTTGGGTGAGAAACATAAGGGTGGTACAACTTGGTAATGTGGGTGTGTCTGAGAAAAGCTATCCTTAGAAGTTCCTTCATAAGCAGAGCCAAAAGAGTGAGCGTGAGACAGACAAGCTCGAGGGGTATGTGGTGATGGTTCAAGTACAATTCAGATTTCACCCAAGTGTTACAAAATCCCCAATTTGGGCAGTGGTGATATGGGCTACTACCGACAAGCTATTTGGTGGGGCGAGCTAATAAAGCCATGGGTTATGTCAAAACTGATGTATGGACCGAGAGATCGGAAGTAAAACCTGGTTACCACAGATATGTCAGTGTTACCCAAAAAGAGAAATGTGGTGGTCAAGGAGTTTATAAAGCACCTCCCAGAGTTTGGCAATACGGAGCGTGAATTGCAGTGGGGGACGTACTGGAAAGTCCCATGGAACTTGTAAGGTACATTTCATCTTATTGTTATGTAATCGAACTAACCAATGTCGTGGTTAGTTTTCTCTTTGTGTGTATTATGAAGGCATGTATTCGTATTAATTCCTTGAGGGATGTGGGGCAATCGATTAAAGAACCTGATAGTTTGAAGGTTTGGTAGGTGTCAAAAGCCCTGGTCGTATGAAACAGAGATAAATGTCAACTTCATGTAACAAAGAAGGATACGGTACAAATATCACACCCGTTTGTAAAAGATGATGTCTATGCAGGCACTATGATTCTGTGTGTGTCGACAGAAATAGTGACAAACGCGAAAGCGTGGAACGAGTATTGCCCCAGTGAGGGAACACACCCAAGTGCTGGGACGTCGACACAGGGTGGTGGGCCGATAGACCCTAGTCGGTTCGAGGAACTTGAGGCCGCAGTGGCTGCCATGAGAGCTATGACATCAAATGATCGACTTTGAGAAATAGAGGAAACACAACAAGAGTTGACCCAAGCTATCAAAGATTTTGGTAATGAAGGGAAAGAAGCATTAAGTTATATGAAGTTCGAACTAGATGAGATCAAGACTCATGTTAACTTGATACAGATAGTTATGGGCAATTCAATGACAGCAAATAAGGGTCCGAGGACTAGGGTTTCGAAACCTCAGCGGTATGAAGGGAACAGAGATGCTAAGGAGCTTGAAAATTTCTTGTTTGACGTCAAGCATTATTTTCGGTATACGCATACTAAAACAGATGAAGGCAAGGTCTCGGTGGCCTCGATGTATCTAATAGGGGACGTCAAGTTGTGCTGGCAGTCCAAGTTTATTAATGGCGTTTGTTCTATCAAGATATGGAAAGAGCTGAAGGAAGAGTTAATGAGCTCATTCTTTCCCGAAAATGTAGAATATAATTCTCAGAAGAAGCTAAGGGATTTAGCGAATACAGGTTCTATTCGAGATTATGTAAGAGAATAAAGAGGTCTTAATCCTACATGAGAATACTTTACTGACTAGATGTCGTGGGCATATAGGGAAGAGTTTGGTATCATGCGGAAACCTAAGTCACACGTAGAGGGCACAAGTGAGACATCATTTTGAAGTCCACAACACGAGACTAATGTTGATATGATGTTTGTGGGGTACTGATATAGGTTCTTTTGCTGATGTGATAACAAGATGAACTTTTTTTAATAAGTGGATAATGGGGAAGACATCAGTAGATGGGGGAAACTAACTTACCCATAGAATATAGGCCATGTGTGCCAAGAGATCAAATGTGTACTTTTGTGCTTAATCAACAGTTCTGTCTATTACAAAGGGAGTGGAGGAGAAACGAAATAAGGGGCAACTTGATTGGCTATTACAAGGGCCATAGGAGACCATTGAGAAGTTCTAGTGAGGGCATATGACCATCTATTAGCTATTGGAACAAGGGCAAGGTTGTTCGAGAGAATATTGGTGTGCTTTCACTTGGCAAATGGTGCAGGTATAATTGAGTAAGAAGAAAACCTCACGAGTGGATGATATTAGCTTGTCGTAGAGACTGCGTTATCAAATAGTCAAAACACCTGAGGTATACATACAAAGGCATACCATGATTGGTGGTAGCATAAGGCAATGTGTGCCAACCAGATATCATACGAGACTTGTGTGAATATGTTTTCATTAGTAAAATTGCTTGTATATCTTAAAATACAAGATGTATTGAGGAGAACAAAATGCAAGTACAATTCTATACGGTGTTGGCAACTAGAGATCATCTTTGCATTATTAAGCAACCAAGTGCACCACGAGCATGTACTGGCAAACTTGGGTTAATGTTGATGATATATGTATGGTGACACATTCAGTACTTTGGAGGTCTCGGTACGGGATGAGGCAAAGTTGGCGCAGATGCTTAACGCTGAGGAGCAAACCATTGGGTGACGAGTCATAACACGTTTGCTCATGGCCAGGTATGTTACTTTTGTATTTGTGTAGGTTAATGGGCATATCGTGGAGCACAAAAAAACTACAAGGCACTTGTTCGAGTGGATCAATGGTTTGTTACTTGCTGCCACAGATGTCCATATCGGCTCAACAAGTGATGAAGAACTAGTGTCAACATCAATGAGAACCATCCCTTCTTGGACTACATCGATGATGGCATCGATAGAGGAAGTGGGGGAGAATGTCAGAACCATCCCTTCTTGGACTACATCGATGATGGCATCGATAGAGGAAGTGGGGGAGAATGTCAAGGCCATCCCTTATTGTATTGCGACCCTACTTTGACAAGCCCGTTCAGGACCGAGAAATGGTGGACCGAGCGATGATATGAGCAATCCCTGAGGAGATACCAAGTCAAGAATGCAAGTTAAGATGTTTTGGGAAGACGATGAATGCCCTATCCAGAAAGTGTTCTCATTTGGGACGAAGCAACGTCTACTCATGGCACTCCTGGTAAGTTTATTTAGCTCTTTAGGGGGAAGTGGTCTGGTGTCGAGTCTCCACCATCCCCCTTGCCTGGGCTAGCAACCGAGTTTCCTTGGTGTAAGCGACCTACTCCTAGGCCCATGTGGGGCCTAGGTGTGCGAGCAGTGGGGCCTAGTGGTTGGCGCACTGTCTCCTTGGGAGAAATACCTAGGGACAGTTTGGGGACATAGGGCCCCATATCGCGCTCATGGCTAGAGTACGAGGTTGGAGTGTAGCTATCGCTAGGCCTTGCGGGATTCGAAACTCTAAAGCCATAGTGCATTGTGACCCTAAGAAGGCTAGACCGAGATAACTCCTTGGACAAGGGGGCATAAGAAAGGCTAACTTGTCTGGGTAACACCCATTTCAAGTGCCGCACGGCTTGCCAACCGAGTAAAAGGGGCATGTCCGTGACACTTAGCAGGGTTTTACTTCACATTTCCTCTGTATGGAACCAACTAGAGTAAGCGCAGACATGGAAACAAGAGAGCAACTCTGCGAAGCTGCAAGAAACGGTGACGTCGCCAAAGCGAAATCTTTGATAGAATTAGGAGCCGACGTCTCCTTCTTTGACAGGGATGGACTCACGCCGCTTATGCACGCTTCCAAGCTCGGGCATACTAATGTAGTCAAAGCTCTCCTTGAGGCTGGCGCGCCATGGAACGCTCTTTCTACATTTAACCAATCTACCGGTGATTTTTCCATGGACGCCGGTCACCATGAAGCCTTTGAAGTCATTCTCAACGTTGGTATTCATAACTTTGTTTAACTCTTTATTTGAAGTTTAATATCAAAGGGATTGGGAAGCTGAATAATTCATTTCAGTGATTGAAACCAATTAGAGCAAAAAGGTTTCCCATTGTTTCAAAAGGGCGGACGAGGGACACTCTTAACAGCGAATTTATATGGTGTGTTGACAAATAAGTTTGTATTTTAACAGGAATTCAGGCCGAATTGATTTTGGGAACCATTGCAAGGAAATAAAAAAATGGTGATTCAAAAAGAGATTACTTGGAAGATAGAGTTACTTTTAGCGAGGATAAGTTGATGGACTCTGATAGCAAAGCTGTGATGATGGCTTAGGAGAAACCATTGATGGAAGCTCATGCTAAAACTGTTTGCTCTGGAGGTGGCAACATACTAAATGTTGGATTTGGAATGGGTCTTTTGGATACAGCTATTCAACGGTATGGTCCAGCTACGCACACAATCGTGCATGCTTCACACCGGTTGGGGCAAGAAGAATAATTTGAAAATAGTATTTGGGCGTTGGCAAGATGTTGTTTCACAACTTGAATCTTATGATGGTAATTTGAGTTTTCCTTTACCACTCAATCTATGTGCACATGTATGTATCTTCATGTATGCCACTCATGCTTTGATATGTTCTCTTCTTATTTTGGCTGGAGTTGCAAGTTAGTGTAGTTTCTATGAATTATTATACTTTTTGAGTTTGATTATTAAATACTGGTAATAGTTTGAGTTCTTACCTGAAAGGAAACTTTAGAAAGGAAGTGCTACCGGCTAGTGTAGAATAATGACCTTGTTATCATAGAAATGTATCCCTGTGGTATATAGGACTACCTACTTAAATAACACTTTGAATTGTATGTGAAACCTTTATAGGTATTTTCTTCGACACCTATGGAGAATACTACGAAGACCAGAGAGAGTTTCACCAGCATCTTCCTAGGTTGTTGAAGCCTGGAGGAATCTACTCGTTTTTTAATGGTCTTTGTGGAGGTAACGCATTCTTTCATGTCGCTAAAACTGGAGAATCTGGGGTACTCAACGCAATTAATCCCCTTGCCTGTGATGGATTGCTTGGGAGAAGAAGTCTGGCGCGCTGTGAGTCAGAAATATTGGCCACTTGATACATATTATCTCCTGTTTGTCAGTCTATACAGGAATCTGAATGATGAGTTTCCTATGTGTAAATTACTTTTTCCCTTAAATTTGGATTTATATATATCACTTCAGCATCATCTTCCATACATTTCCTGACATGGGATTGTTAGATAGTGCATAAGATGACTGACCGGTAATAGACGATGTCCGTCTATCTTTTTGTTTCTGGATTCACTATGTGTGGATAAAATGTTGCAGAGAATTGGTTATTTAACAAGAATTAGTTCATTGTGTATGTGCTGGATCTATTCCAAATTCCTTTGTCTGGATAAGCTTTGTGGCTAGAAAATCAGACGGTATAGTCAGAATTCTGTTATTTCTGTTGGGCTCCATTATAATGTTCATTCATAAGCAAATTTATGAGTTAAAATTTGCGTAAAAGAAATCATCATACTATTCTTCGAATAACAAGGGAAAAAAGAGTTTGTGTATAAGGAGGGAGACATGAGTCGGTTAATATTCCATCGTTGGCCAAACTAGATAACCAATCTGAACGTCTTTGTTTACAATGCTCTTCAAACTACCTCTTCTATAATGAAAATCTGTATTCTCCATTTCTTGTTGATTTTATCCTTGTTTCATCTTGTTTACTGCAGCAAGACCCCCTGTGAGGCTTTGCTTGGTTGAGTGGAAAAGTGAAAAGAAAATAAATTCAGGGTGTGTTTGGTATGGAAGAAAAGTGAGGGAAAGAAAATGGGTGAGATGATCATTTTTCATCTTCATGTGTAAAAACAAATCATGTATTTTTCAAAGTTCAAAAACAAGCCACAAATCTTAGATGCCTGTGATCGATACCCTAAGCATTGTTTTCACTGTTGGTTTTGATGCAAAGCTGTGGGGAAGACTGAAAATCGTTACTTGATCAGCAATATGCTAGATTGTTGAGGCAGTAAGTCTTTGTGGAAAATCTTGTAGGTATGGCGTATGAAATTAATGGAAAAAGTAACAATAATACAAAGAAAGAAATGTAATAACAATAACCCATCTTTTATCTTGTTCAACAGTGTTAACGATGTAAGACATGGATATTGGAAGAATGCAAGATATAAGATTTGTAAGACAGACTTATAGCTAGGAATCCAGTTTAACTTACATGCCAGTTACTTATATAGCTAGGCCACTGTACAATTATTCCCCCACCCGACCCGTCCCGACCTTTTTCTTTCTTTCTTTAAAACACAATTTACTGTCCCTAATTTTCTTGGAGAGGATTTACTAACACGGTTGCATCTGCTTTGCACGTTGCTGTAATATAATACAGTTGGAGATGGATTCATATACTGTAGGAGAGATCGCTAGTGCTTTGAGGGCATTTGGGAGTCTCAGTATTAGTATCATGAACCCAGTTGATGTCATGATTATGTCCAACTGAAAGCTATTGGACTGCGAACAATGTGTTTTCCATCTGACCATTCGAGATGGGCGAAGCTGGTTGTCCCAGATGGCATAGAACTCGTTGTGAATGTCACGGTATAGCTCTTTTTCTCGTATTGTGCTCCAAAAGTAAACGTTGCTGATTCTACTGACATTTTCACTGCTTGTGTCTGTGAATACAAAGAAACCTTATATGTTGCTGGGGCGCCAACATTAGTAAGGGTCCTAGTATATTTGATGGTGCTTGAGACACCGGTCTCACCCTTGCCTGATGCAGTTTCCAGAGGAACAGAGAAGGATGGATAGTTAAAATCTCCCAGGGTATACTCTTTGCTTTTCTGACAAGTGAAGTCTTTTTTGGTAGTGCTCTTAATCTGATTTGGTGTGTAGTTCAAGGCACAAAGAAAACCTAGATAGTCGTCGATAGTGGCATCATAGACAAGGCCAGGATCAAGGGCTGCAACTGGATCCACATGCCCGGCACCATAATCTAATGGTGTTGCTGGTCCTCCGGTGGCAATATCTTCAACCTTTTGACCACTTTTATAAGCTGTGTAAGCTGTGGTCATTAGAGCAGATTTAATGGCCGCTGGACTCCATTCTGGATGAGCAGCCTTGAGAAGTGCAGCTAACCCACTAACAAGGGACATGACATTGATGTGCCTGAAATGATGTTGAAGTTTACATGCCTTGGGTCAATGGCTAACCCGGTCGGACCAACTGCGCCAGTCCACCCAGCAAGGATATTGACTCCTGGTGCAATAATGTCTGGTTTAAGTATTGCTGGAGTGATTGGGTTTGGACCTCTAGAACTGAATGCTGCTACCACGGGAGATGGTTGAACGCCCAACTCTGTGGTACCAGGACCTATTATGGCGGTTGGATTGCGAGTAGAAGCTAGATATTTCTTGATTGCTTCCCCAGTCTTCTGCCCAACAGCTGCTGAAGGTAAAAGATGCGCATCGGCAACTAGTTCTTCTCCGTAAGTATCAGTGTTTGCCAAAATCATCCCTACACCACCAGCTTCCTTCACAACAACACCCTTTTTCACCCTCGCATTATCCCCTCGATCACAAACCACAATTTTCCCTGAAACTTTTTCTGGAACCAAACTTCCAGTCATGCAAAGATTTCCCCCACTTGAATTACTGATGTTACCACCATAAACTAGTGGCACCATGGAATCAGATAACTGCTTTCCATTATAAAGTGTCACGCCGGAGTATTTTTCATTGTTTCCCAGAGTAATAGAGGCAGGAAAATCACGGTCCAACGTTCCAGCACCTACAGTCGTTATCCATGGTGCAACATTTGTCAAGCTGCTTGGCGTGGTCCACCGTTCCCAGATGAACAAGATACAAAAATTCCATTTGCGGCTGCTGTGAAAGCTCCAATGGCAACAGTGTCACTATAGTACTCTGATAATCCTCCCCCAATAGACATAGACAAAACATCCACTCCATCCGCAACAGCTGTGTCCATGGCTGCTACAATATCAGAGCCAAAACATCCACCAAGCCAACACACCTTATAGATGGCCACTCGAGCTTCTGAAGCCATCCCCCGAGCTGTCCCAGAAGCATATACTAGCAAGTTAGCAAAGGGCACAACTGACCCCACAGCTATAGTTGCTGTGTGAGTTCCGTGTCCGTCATCATCTCTCGGGGACTTCGACTCCATCGATTCATCAATAGGTCCGAACGCGGCTTCATACCCTTTTGAAAAAAAAACTGGCACCAATTAGTTTCCTGTTGCAGTTTGATGCGCTGAAATTTTTCCCTACCTCGCACGTGCCTTTCCAGCGTGATGGCACTGGCCCAAGCTGCGAATCATCGGAACTTTTATGCTCGGACCACACTCCGGTGTCCAGTACGCCAACAATCACTTCACCCATTGAATCAGAGGAGGGGAAGAGAGCCGTGCTCTTTCCCAATCCAAGGAACTCCGGCGTTCGAGTTGTGTGCAAATTGTATAACACATCAGGTAAAACAGAGAGAATTCCAGGTTGTTCACCGAGTGATTCAGCTTCCTCTGCCGTTAGCATCGTCGAGTAGCCGTGGACTACGTTTTCATATTGGTAAAGCACGGATGCAGAATTCGAGACAGATTTTAAGGACGAGTCATACCAGAGGGAGTGATGAGTGAAACTTTCT
Source organism: Hibiscus mutabilis (assembly GCA_019671005.1). Taxonomy (NCBI): domain Eukaryota; kingdom Viridiplantae; phylum Streptophyta; class Magnoliopsida; order Malvales; family Malvaceae; genus Hibiscus; species Hibiscus mutabilis. The sequence goes on along the minus strand of CM033748.1, from coordinate 8,432,112 downwards.
GGCATGTTGGACTTGTCCATGTGGACTATGTAAGTCCTTTTGGCTTGCTGGACCTTCTCTTCTGCTACGGTGCATGCATAATACACTCAGAAATAGAAAGAACTCTACTGGTTTGAACTTCAATGACGTCATTGCTTCAGTGTAGGAAAGGAAGAACAGCTCGAGGTTGCAATTTCACTTCCTCTCGATTCCTGACAAAATATGCCCGTCAATAATGGTAGAAATTTCTTCTTTCAATGATTGATGATTAAAATAATAATTTAGACGCCTCAAATCTTATAAATTCGATTGCAAGTTATTATATTTATTACTAACAAGTTGGGGGCTTGGGGCAATGCGTATAGAAATCAAGTGGCGAATAATGGCTACTGCCTTTAATACTCATGTTTCTTTTATCGAGTCGTAACCGTTTGTTAATAGCTTGTAAAATCGAAATTTCACCCGAAAACAAAATATATACAGTTATTCATCATATATATAGTTGATTGAGTTTAATTTGATTGATATGATTTTAAGAAGATATAACTTTAAATGCATTTAAGTGTACATTATCACTCAGCGACAAAGATTTGGTTTTGAAATCTAAAGTTAAAAAAAAAAAAAAGAAGACAAGGTTCCAAAAATTTATAGTAACAATTAGGCACACTGTCACACTTATTATAGGTAAGCAGAGGTCCTTTCAATTGTAGTCACTTTAATTAGACATAATTAAAGGTCATCAATCATTATCCCAGTTGTATAATTCGCTTGTTGCTTTCGTATTAGTCTGTAAAATGGTGAATCTTGTAGCAAATATGCTCAGATTCAATCTGTACGTGTACCGATTAAGGGGTCATTTCTTTTTCATTGTTTAACACGAAAACAATCATAATAAATTCTGAAAACAGAATCTTCAACCATAATTTAAATGATTATTACAACATGTTATCTTACCTTGTAGATCTGCACTTCTTTTTCACCCAGAATCCCACCTTACCTACGTAAGGTGATAGTAGGGGAATCCACTAATTTCCCATTTGTTAAAGTTACTGGCTGTTTAACTTTTTCTTTAATCCAATAAGCGATCATTATCGGGCTGCCAGTGCCATAGTGGAAACTCATGGATTGGCCGAATCCCAAAGGCCAAAGCAACTAATTCAGGGCTGGTTTAGAATTCTGTGTAGTATGTGAACATCAGAGTCGTTAAATAAATTAACAGAAAAGGTTCAGAGTTTTAATTAAGTGATGGAATTATTGGAATGTTTAATCACATTAAACGGAAACGAAAGGTTTGTTTCTCCCACTTTATCTAATAGCATATGCTTTGAGTGGCAATTTGCTGGAAATGGACCCCTACTCCTCTACTGATAGCCATGTATTCTTTGGATCAGTGTCGTTTAGCAATTAATTCTGCAATAATTCTTGTCTAAACGAGCAATAAGTCTTTAAAGCACCTATATCGACCACTTGCTTAGTCTATTTTCTTAATTTTACTCCTTCCGGAGGTGAACAGGAACCAAGTTAAAACTAAATATAGGTGGAGTTAGAAAAATATTTTTTAAACGGTGTCAATATCTTTTAAAGTAACACTACTTTTGTTTTTAATATTTTTATGTAAAATTTATAAAAAAAATTATCAAAACTTTTGGATTTCAACTACCTCTCCTAACCAAAGGGTGATTCCGTTTACAAGAAAATTAGAATGAAGAAAAATTAAAGGGGTAAAAAAGTAGAAAAAAAATTATTTTATTTATATTGACGTGTTTGGTATGAAAGACGGAAAAGTTAAAATTTGCTTTCTCTTCATTGTTTAGTGGAGTTGAAAAAATTATAGAAAAAAAATAAAGTTTTAAAAAATATATTTTGAATTGATTTACATCTCTCTCAATTTTCTTTCAACTTTTCATTCTGAATTAGAATGATTTGTTTTCATGCGTGAGGATGAAAAATGATCTCCCTCTTATTTTTTTTCCTTTCACTTTTCTTTCTTACCATTTATTTTCTTTTCACTTTTTTCCCCTCCTTTCATTCTTCTATTTTTCCAGCCAACAAATAAATCCTTAAGTCTTAGCATCGTGCGAATATAGAAAATAAAAACAAGACTTGCTTTCTTGTGTAAACTAATCAAGATGAAAATAAAATCTTATTTTCTTAAACTTTCCATTTGAGATAGTAGTTAAAAAATAATCGATATAAAAAGTTTGAATCCTAATCTTAAGTTTATTAGATATCATATCTTGAAAATGTCGTCCAATTTAAATTTTATCATGTGAGACTGTTAATTGATTGATTGCTAGGTTTCAACTAAAGCCGACTCAAAACATTTAATTTTGGACTTAAAAAAACTTTGGGTTATCTCAGGCATTAACAAAATTCGTGTAATATATCATGTTCAATCAACAGTGTTTTGAAACAATGTGAACATTGGACCATTTACCGTTGAAGGTTGGTTCATTTTCATGTAGGTATCTTATCAATTTCAGTTCACGTTCAATCATGTCTACATGCTAAAACAATTTTGTTGCATTTTTTTTTCTTTGTCTTTATGGTACGCATCTTTCTTATGACACGTTTTCTCGATACCTTTGCGGCCGTTTGATACTCGTGTAGTGTTTCTCACGACGTTTGTTCTTGATTTGAGTTTGTCGGTGGTCTTGAATATCTTGATTTGAGCACGTCTCTGTCTTATGACACGTTTCTGTGTAGCGGATCGGAGCCCATAGAATCAACGTAAAAGGTATTTACAGTTTTCTATTGGGGATTTCATTAGTTCATGTTTAGACAACTCCCCAGAAGACTCTTCCTCCAACGAACTTTAGAAATTTGCTGCGGTAAAAAAAAAAGTGTCTAATTTAACCGGAGCAACCTTTTAGTTTTCTTTTTAGATTTATTTATTTTATTATTTTTTGGATTTTTTAAATCTTTAAAAAGTTTTTCTTAATTTTCTTTTGTTTATTAATAAAACTGTCTGATTTTTAAAAATATATATATACATGGATAAAAAAGGGTTGGTTGGCTGTGGTTTCATATTTCAGAATCTTCAATCTTTATGCAGTTCCTTGCGCCTTTTTTGTTCATGGAATCAAAGCTTTCGTGGCCCTCTTTCATCTTTAAAGGCAGAATAATTCCTGTCCCCCACCACCTCCATGGCTCTCCATCAATCACCACATTTGATCTTTTATGTTTCTCAACAAAGTTTAGCAGCGATCAATTATTACCAGTTCCTTTCATTTCCTAAACTCTTTTAAACTCCAGTTTGCTTTCAAAGATTGTTATATGGCTCAAGTTACATGCAATTATTAGGGTTAGGAAAGCTTGGAAACATGAATAGATACAATCCCTAGAACCATTTAGGGTCAGTTTAGAATTGTATTTTGAACAGTGTAATGACAATACTGTTAAAGCATTTTTTTTAGTTTAGGTTAACATTTAAGTATCTAGAATTACTGTCAAATGTACTTTTAGAAAGATAAATGATATAGAGAAGATTAACATGGTTTTGTGCAAGGATGATACACATAAATCGAGAAAGACAAATGATAATTATTACCGACTTATAGTGTAAGTTATTGTTGCGCGTAATAAGTGCTACGCAATTGTGCAAGTATACACGTCGCAAGTTATAGTATAAAAGATATCGTCTCCACAGGGATTGGTGCCACTTCAAGAATCTAGTCTCTTGCACTGTAAAAAGTAAAAACACAAGTAAAGGATTATAGAAGTTTTAACTAATAACTAATCTAGAAAGCAATTAAGTAAAAGAAAAGATGAATTCAATTGAGAGAGATAGGCTAGGTTATCGTGAGTTGAGGTGTGATAGCCGATTGGATTGTCTTGGTAAAAGAGTGCACGGGCAACTCAGTTGCCGTGGCAACTTGCACGACGGGGTTGCCGTAGCAACTAATTGATGGTTGCTTGGGCGACTAGTTGGGCAACTACTTGGGCGACTGGGCAGCAACTTCAAGGTTCGGCGGAGCGTTCTTCAATGGTTTCTTCTTATCCCTAAGTCGAAACTCTAGCTATTTGTGCATGCCTTGATAATACATCCCTGCGTGAATCAAGGGTGAACAACAACCAATCTTGCGCTCCTCTTAGCCGTTGAAATCCTTAACTTATTCCTAAGCCGGATTAATCTTCACCATCATTGGATTGAATAAAGATCATATTCATTCGTTTCTTGAATCTAACTCTCCCGATATTAGATAAATGGATGAAATCACGAGATCCTCTCCCAATTCACTCGCAAACAATAATAAGAATCAAGAATGAATAAACCTTGAAATAGAAAAGTGCAAACTCTTATTACCTAAACAAAAACCAATAGTTTCTCACAATCTCAAAACACAATAACCATAGCCAAGTAAATTTAGTTCATGGCTAGGTTCCAAAGAAACACAAGATAATTAATCCCTAGCATGAACCCAATCGAACAAAGATGAAGGAAGAGGCTTGTCGAAATCCTCCTTGCCCTTGATGTTTGTCGAAAATTCTCTCTTCTTGCCCTACTTGGACTTGCCGAAATTTCCCTCTTGCTCTCTCCCTTTGAATTGTCGAAATCTCCTTGATATTTATAGGGCTAGGCCAAAGTCCTTTTTTTGAGGAGGAGTTTGAGTTGGAATTAAATTATCTTTAAAGAATATAATTCTTTATTATAATTTTATTCCTATTAGAACTTCTCCTATCCTCTTGGAATTTAATTCTTCTTTAATCTCTGCATGGCAATCAAATTCCTTTGGGCTTGGACCTTGTTCCATGTCATCTTGGGCTTGTAAAATCATGAATTTCGACATCCGTATTGCTTTTGGTCTTTGTCGACAAATGCCATGGCAACTGGCTCTCTGCCTCTCCTTCATGCACCGCCTCGCAACTAGCTCGGCATATCCTTCATGCATTGCCCGCAACTAGCTCGGCATTGCTTTGGCAAGTGATCCTGCACATACATACACAAAAACACACCAAAGCAAAGATCTATTTCCACAAAAATCACCAAGTTATGTAATCAAGCTCAACAATTGAAGGAATCATGGATTAATGCATGAATGGCTAACTATGCAACTATTATGAGCCTAAGTCTAACAATAATATGAGTAAAAAGGGTAAGAAAAATAGTACTTTTGAACACTTATCACACCCCCAAACTCGAACTATTGCTTGTCCTCAAGCAATGCAAACTCATAATTACCCGCCAAGACTTCAAATTTTCACAAACTTAGCTTTGAACTTGATTTCAATTCTCTCAACCGGGCACAAAGTATGATTGGCTTTTTATTTTTCAAAAAACTGATGAATTACTCGGAATCAAACTATAATGCTTGTGAGTGTGTGCGAGTTGTGTGCAAGTTGATTTTTCGGATTCTATGCAAACAATAGGTTTTCAAATTACTTCATTGGGTTCTTTTTAACATGTTTTAACTAGAGCCAATTTCGGGCACCTCTAGTGTTTTATTTTTAGTTTTCTTAAGTTAATTTAATCGACTAGAGCCGGTTTCGGGCACCTCTAGTTAACCGAAAAAATTTTAACGCCTCCTAGAGCCAGTTTCGGGCACCTCTAGTGATCAAATTTTTTAGCATATGCTAGAGCCAATTTCGGGCACCTCTAGCATTCATCCAATTTTTATTCTAATCCCCCAATTAGTTAATTATCAACCTAAGTTTACTAGAACTCCTTAAATCAATCAAACCACAACAAAGTGTTTCATCAAATTTAGCATCATAGTACAATTCTAAGTTTTTCATGGTTATCCTAGAATAAAAATTCTATCAATTAAGTGCATTGGTAAAGTCATCATTGAATATTCATCAAATCTAAGCAATTCTTGTTCCAATTTAAAGGCATGGCAAGCAATTTATGTATCCTAAATGTAATGCTTAAGATTAATGTAACTAAACATGGTAATTACTAATAACAATCCCCCAAACTCGAGTGAGGCATTGTCCTCAATGCATGCATAAAAATAACGAAAAATAACAATAAAAATAAAAATGCATACGAGGACTTACTCCGAGAGTTCGTCATCGTAGATGATTAGTTTCCTTCTAGTTGGCGTCTTGATTTTCTTGCTTGAACGCAATGGTTGTTTTCTTGTTGCCGGTGGTGGAATCGATCCTCGTGATGCGGGTTGTCCTCATCATCCTCTTCATCAATGTCAATGGCTTTTCGTTTGGAGGATTCAATTGGTGCGGTCTTTATTGGTTCAATGGAGGACTCGTCCGAATCTGAAAAATCGAAAATGATTCCGTAGGAGTTGATTCAGCATAGGTGCTTTACCTTTGGCTTTTTCAGGTGGTTGCCGGGCGTTGTCGTGGTTGGTTGCCGTGGCGTCGCCTTCCTTGGTTGCGATGGCAAGGATATCGGCGGAAATATTGGGAACGGCACACGGTTGTCCGGGTACCTTTCTAGGATGACTTGGGTGATGGCATTGTTGTGCTCCTTCATGTACCGCATGAACATTAGTTGCCGATCTTCAATTTGCCTTAGGCGGCTTTCCAATGGGTGCAAAAGTGCTTCAATGTGTCCCGGATTAATGGCCGAGTTGCCTCGGCGTTAGGTGCTTGGGCATTAGGGATTGCCGCGGCGGCGGGAGTTGCCGTGACAATTGGGGGCCTTGAAGAATCTCCCGTGCCTCTCCCATTAGCTTCCGGATTAGTGCTTGATTCCAACCAGACACTGGTAGGGCTTTTCATCGGTGGACTCACTCGGGACATGCATCTCCTTGCAAAGATTGGAAATTAAGCAAGGGAAGAAAAGATAACCCTTATCTTTTGAGCTGCATAAAAAATCTCATCGCAAATAATTTTTCCAATGTTAATGATGCGATTATGCAAAATAGAATGTATGAGCAAAAGACGTGGTATATCAACGGTAGTATTGTGTGTGGAGGGCATTAAAGAAGTTTTAACAAACTTATTCCATAGTTTTGCCTCGGGTTTTAGCCGAGGCGATTTACCGTGTGCCCTTGTATTTACCGTCGCTCCAATGAGTTCCTGGTTGAGTGAGTTCTTGAAGCACCTTGTCGAGTTGCTTGGGATTGATTTGGTCAACGAAGGCTTGATGCTCGTCCTTCTCAATGTAAAGTCCGTAAAAGGTGTTGATGCTTTCGGGACTTATAAGTATGGCCTTGTCACGAACAAAAACATAAGGATTATCCGGGTTAGGTGAGTGAGCATAGAATTCTCTTACCCATGAGATGTTACCTTGTTCCGGTTGATGGCAAAAGATTTGCCACTTTTGATGTGCAATCCTTTTGAAGATGAATGGTTCAAGGCCAAATCTTGAGATCCGGAGTATTCAAAGCCTTGTTCTTCATGAATCTTCCGCTTTCAAACTTGGATTGAAATCTTTCTTGAACCGCGGTGTAGCAAACTTCTTGTATCTTGGTTCTTTGGATGAACTTGGATGAACTAACAGTTTAATCTTGGATGCCATGTATGATCTTGGTTGTGAGTAAAAACAAAGAAAAGAAAAGAAACTAAAAAGTTGCAAGATAGAAAGTAAGAATAGGTTAAGGGTGATGGGTTGTATAGAATCGATAGGTGGGTGGGGTTAGGGTTTAGGGTAAAAACGAAAAAGGGTTTAGGGTTTTGTAGGAGTTGTCGACAAGGGTTTTGGTTAGGATGAATTGGAGGCTTTATATAAGCCTTAGATTCAACCCATTAGTTTCCTTGTTGAAGATGTTTTCCTACTTGGTTTAGAATTCCTTCTTTATCTTGAACTTCCTTTCCTACAATTCAAAAACAAATCAAATAAGGATTAAAATTAAAGATAAACTAATAAAGAAAATAAATAAAGATGTGTAATAGGATTCTTAGACTTGAATAAAAAAAATCTATCCTAAAACTACTAATAATCGGCAAGATAATAAAAAAAAAATCGGAAAAAAAATGAAAAATAAATAATTAAATAATCGACAAAAACAAAAATAAAAATAAATAAAAATAAAAATATATCAAAAGGAGAGCATGCTCATGCATCTCCTAGATTGACCACTTCCTTGTTACGTTCCACATGGGCACCATTGTAGTGCTTCAATCTTTGTCCATTAACTTTGAATTCATGGTTGTCGAGATGGACTTGATTATCACAAAGACCGTGGGGAGAATGGTTTGACGACTTGAATGGTCCCGACCATCTTGATTTCAACTTTCCCGGAAAAAGTTTTAGCCGAGAATTGAATAGGAGAACTAGTTGCCTGGCGTGAATTGCCGTGGCAATAGTTTCTTGTCATGCCATCGCTTTGTTTTCTCCTTGTAGATTCGCATTGTTATAGGCGAGTGCACGAAATTCTTCTATCTCATTGAGATCCATCAAGCGCTTTTGTCCGCACTTTCCCAATCCATATTCACGGTCTTGATTGCCCAAGACGCCTTGTGCTCGATTTCCACCGGTAGATGACATGTTTTACCATAGACAAGCCGGAAGGGGACATACCTAATGGTGTTTTGAATGCAGTCACGATATGCCCAAAGTGTGTCATCTAGTCTTAATGACCAATCCTTCCTTGAGAGATTTACAACTTTCTCGAGTATTCCCTTCAACTCCCGGTTGGAAATTTCGCTTGCCCGTTGGTTTGTGGGTGATATGCCGTGGCGATCTTGTGTGATATGCCGAAGCGTTGCAACATCTTGGCAATTAGTCTATTGTCAAAATGCTTGCCCCCGTCGCTGATAATTGCTCTCGGCATCCCAAACCGTAAAAATATGTTTTTCTGCAGAATCGTTGCACGGTCTTGGAATCATCGTTGGGAACCGCAGCTGCCTCTACCCATTTAGACACATAGTCGACGGCGAGTAAGATGTAGAGGTTGCCGAATGACGATGGGAAAGGTCCCATAAAATCGATCCCCATACATCGAACAGTTCTACCTCGATGATGTTCGAGTGGCATCTCATGTCGTCTAGAGATATTGCCCGTCCTCCGCAACGATCACATTGCTTGTAAAAGTCTTGGGCATCTTTGTACAATGTTGGCCAATACAAACCGGATTGCAAGACTTTGGCCATGATACGAGTTCCTCCAAAATGTCCTCCATAGGGTGAAGAATGGCATTGTCGGAGTACATTCTGTTGCTCTTCTTCAGGGGACATCGGCGTATAACCCGATCTGCACATTGTTTAAACAAAAGAGGCTCGTCCCAAAAAGTAATGCTTAGCATCATGGCGGAACCGCTTCTTCCCTTGGTGAGTAATGCCATACGGAAAAATACCACAAACAAGGAAGTTAACTAAATCATGCGTACGGGTATTGCCGAGGCATGTCTTTGCCGTAGTGTCTCGCTCCCAAAATTGCTGAGGCGCGTGTGCGTCAAAGACCGCCGTGTGGCGTCGAGTTGCCGAGGCGTGTGCATCCATGGTTGCCGAGGCGTCATGGGCTGCCGAGGCGCCAAGGGTTTCCGAGGCGATTAGAATTTGTTCATCCGGGAATGCATCACATATCTCTAGATCCGCCCCTCCTCCTCCCTATTGCGCTCCAAACGTGATAAGTGATCGCCACTTGATTTTCTGTTCTTTTCGCCCCAATTTCAATATCAAATTCTTGTAAAAGTAATATCCAACGAATCAAACGAGGTTTAGCATCCTTTTAGCAAATAAGTATTTGATTGCCGAATGGTCCGTATGAACAATTACCTTTGTACCAATTAAATAGGATCGAACTTGTCAAATGCGAAAACTACAACTAGTAACTCTTTCTCCGTTGTTGTGTAATTCACTTGAGCATCGTTAAGAGTTTTACTAGCGTAGTATATCACATGGAATGTCTTACCTGTGCGTTGGCCTAGGACTCGCCTCCTACCGCAAATCACTTGCATCACACATGAGCTCAAAAGGTAGCGTCCAACTGGTGGAACGACAATGGGTGCCGAGGCAAGCTTTTTCTTTAGGGTTTTGAATGCTTGGGTGCAAGAATCATCAAAATCGAAGACTTTATCCTGTTCAAGCAGACACAAGGGTTTAGTGATTTTAGAAAAATTATGAATGAACCTCCCGTAAAAACCTCGCATGTCCGAAAAAACTTCAATTCCTTTAACCGAAATTGGTGGGGGTAATCTCTCGATCACGCCCACCTTGGCTTTGTCTACTTCAATTCCCTTGATGAAATCTTGTGGCCGAGCACTATTCCTTCATCTACCATAAAGTGGCATTTCTCCCAATTGAGGACTAAATCTGCTTTCTTCGCATCTTGCCAACACCCTCTAAATTGCCGAGACAGCCGCCGGTCATTACTAAAACCGAAAAATCATCCATGAAGATCTCAAGAAAGTCTTCGACCATGTCCAAAAGAGCGCCATCATGCATCTTTGGAAGGTTGCCGGGCGTTACACAATCCGAACGGCATCCTTCGGAAGGCATAAGTACCGTAGGGGCATGTGAAGGTTGTCTTTTCTTGATCTTCCGGTGCTATGGCAATCTGATTGTAACCTGAATAACCATCAAGAAAACAAGAAAAAGGGTTTACCCGCAAGACGGTCAAGCATTTGATCAATAAAGGGTAATGGGAAGTGATCTTTCCTAGTGGCTTTGTTTAGCTTTCGATAGTCCATACAAACCCCTCCAACCGGTCACACCCCGGTTGGGATAAGTTCATTATTTTCATTACTCACCACTATTATACCTCCCTTTTTCGCACACATTGTACCGGACTTACCCACGTACTTATCGGAGATAGGGTATATAATGCCGGCGTCAAGCCACTTGATGATTTCTTTCATTACAACCCCTTTCATGGCATGATTCAGTCTCCTCTGGGCCTCAATTGAAGGTTTGTGATCATCTTCCAACAAGATCTTGTGCATGCACACCGCCGGCTAATTCCCTTCAAGTCGGCAATTGTCCACCCTATTGCCTTTTTATGTAGTTTCAACATGTTGATCAGCCTTCTTTTCCTCGCTCAGTCTGTAACTTAGAAGAAATAATTACGGTAATGTATTATCAGTCCCTAAGTATACATATTTCAGTTGCTCGCAATTGTTTCAACTCAAGAATTGGTGGATTTTCGATGAGGGTTTTTCGATCTTACCTTCCTTACCCGAGTAGTCCAAAGGTTCAAAGTATGTACCGGGTCGATTGACTAGCCAATTTGCCTCTTCCGGCTGTTCCTCATTGACCGGTTCTTCATACTCCTCAAGTTCCTCTTGATCGGCAATGTAGTTGCCGAGGCAACTAAATTCCTCATCGGTTAAATTTTGCCGTGGCATGAAGTAGTTGGCATTCTTCCGGATCATCACTTGCCTTAGTGTTTGGAACACATTTAGTTTTACCTCGCTGGTCATTCACCCTCATTGTGAGTTCTCCTTTTCAACGCCGATCAAGGTTCTCCCCATCGCTAGGAATGGTCTCCCGAGAATGATAGGTGCATGCTCATCCGCTTTCACAATCCAAAACAATAAAGTCAGCGGCAAAAATGAATTTATCAACTTTTACCAAGATGTCCTCGATTTTTCCCTCCGGATGCACATAGGATCTGGCTTCAGCTAGCCAAAGATAATCATTGTAGGTCTTGCCTTCCCGATTCCTAGTTTCAAAAAACCGATTTAGGCATCAAGTTTATGCTAGCCCCTAGGTCGCATAGTGCTTTCCCGACATAGTGATTTCCAATAGAACAGGGTATTGTGAAACTTCCGGGATCCTTCAACTTGGGCGGCATGCGATTGTGCAACATTGCCATGCATCCTCTGTCATGCAAATCGTTTCAAACTCTCCTAGCCTTGTTCTCTTGGACACAATGTCTTTAAGAAACTTGGCATAGTTTGGCATTTGTTCAATTGCTTCCACCAATGGCAAGTTGATGTGGACTTGCTTTAGGATATCAAGAAACTTCTTGAATTGGTATTCTTGCTTTTGTCGCCTCAATCTTTGTGGGAATGGTGGTGGAAGTCGGATATCTTCTATCCTTTCATTGGTTTGAAACCTGATTGACGGCATTGCCGGGGACATCCGAGTTGCCGATGCGTTATCAACCGGGGTTCTTGAGGCATGCTTATCACAAGACGCCGAGGCGCATCGGTTGTCGAGGCATGTTTATTGCCGTTGCCGCGGCAATTCCCGGTTCAAAGATCCGAGACTTTGCCGCTAGGTTCGCCTTGATCTTTTTGTGGAGTTTTGTTTGACGAGCGGGTTTGAACCTCTCTAAGTTGTTGGCCACTTCGGTGGTGATTGCCTTACATTGCTCATGGCCGTTCCTCTTGCGACTTCAAGATCGCTAGGTAAACCTCCTTGTGGTCTAGTGTTCAGATTTTGAGCAAATTGTCCGACTTGATTTTCCAATGATTTGATTGCCGCCTCTTGGTTCTCGCAATCTCATCTCGGTCCTGTTAATAAAAGCATCGATTCTTTTTATGAAATTACTATTCTCACCATATAAGATTCAGTTTTTCATCATAAAAGCATTTAGAGAATTTTCCAAAGAACTAGATGTTGTCGGTTGTTGCCGCGGCATCCGCTGTCGTGGCATATTCTCACGAAAATCGATGCTTGTGCATTCTGATTGTTCCGTTTTAGAGCATTGTTGGGATTACTCCATGAAAAATTCGGTGCTTCTTCCAAGCTGGATTGTATGTATTTGACATCATGTTGTTGCCCCGATTGTAATTCCCCACATAGAAGCTAGATTCCGGATTCTCGCATACATTCGGAAGAATTATGGTTATCACCACATAACTCACAAAAAAAGAATCCATTACCTTGACTTCATGTGTGTTGTTTGGTTTTTGCATGTTCGACCATCTTGGTTAAAGCGCCAATTGTGCCGAAATTGAATCGATGATCCTAGTTCATGTATTGTGGCTTGGCGTAACTCCTCCTCTTCTAGTAGATGGGAATTGATAGTCATTCTTGGCCAGCTGTTTAAAATTTGCATTGCTTCCTCCGGCGACTTATCTAAGAGTATGCCGTTTGCCGAGGCATCTAGCATCATCCTTGTTGGTGTATTCACGGCGTTGTAAAACATTGTTACTTGAGTCCACACCGAAATCCGTGTAGAGGCATTTGTGTAGAAGTTCTCTATATCGCTCCCAAGCCTCGTACATGGATTCATCATCCGCCCTGCCGAAAAGAAGTAATGTCGTTCTACGGCTTATCGATTAAATTTGTAGGATTAAATCTAGCAAGGAAATCACGACAAAGATCAGTCCAAGATGCTATGGATCCGGCAGAATGCTATTTAGCCATGCTTTCGCCCTATCCTCAAAGGAATAGGGGGGAATAATCGTAATCGTAGGACATCGGGGTAACTCCGTGTATCTTGAACGAGTTGCAAATCTCGAGGAAAGATTTCAGATGTTGTCGCATCATCTTCGCTCTTTGAGCGCCAAATTGACCTATTGTGTTGATCATATTAAACATTACCGGTTTCAACTCAAAGTGGTCGGCTTCAATTTCGGTGCGACAACTCTCGGGTTAAGTCCATCAAGATCTTCTTCAAGATAGTCTCGAATAGTTCTGCTTTAGCAAGAATCACTCCTCCTCCCGCTCGAACATCTTGATTAATATTGCCGCCTTGATTTGCCATTGCTTCTCTTATCCTTCGCCTAAGTCTTTGTAAGGTTCGCTTCGATTTACGGATCAAAGGGATATTCTCAGAAAGTCGGTCTTGCCTCGGTCATATACCAATGCAAAACCAAAGTTTGTTAGCCCTTTGAATTTTAAACAAGAAAAATAAAAAGAATGTGCAAGAAAGTAAAAACAAAGTCGCTATTGCCAATCCCGACAACGGCGCCAAAAAACTTGTTGCGCGTAATAAGTGCTACGCAATTGTGCAAGTATACACGCCGCAAGTTATAGTATAAAAGATATCGCCTCCACGAGGGATTGGTGCCACTTCAAGAATCTAGTCTCTTGCACTGTAAAAAGTAAAAACACAAGTAAAGGATTATAGAAGTTTTAACTAATAACTAATCTAGAAAGCAATTAAGTAAAAGAAAAGATGAATTCAATTGAGAGAGATAGGCTAGGTTATCGTGAGTTGAGGTGTGATAGCCGATTGGATTGTCTTGGTAAAAGAGTGCACGGGCAACTCAGTTGCCGTGGCAACTTGCACGACGGGGTTGCCGTAGCAACTAATTGATGGTTGCTTGGGCGACTAGTTGGGCAACTACTTGGGCGACTGGGCAGCAACTTCAAGGTTCGGCGGAGCGTTCTTCAATGGTTTCTTCTTATCCCTAAGTCGAAACTCTAGCTATTTGTGCATGCCTTGATAATACATCCCTGCGTGAATCAAGGGTGAACAACAACCAATCTTGCGCTCCTCTTAGCCGTTGAAATCCTTAACTTATTCCTAAGCCGGATTAATCTTCACCATCATTGGATTGAATAAAGATCATATTCATTCGCTTTCTTGAATCTAACTCTCCCGATATTAGATAAATGGATGAAATCACGAGATCCTCTCCCAATTCACTCACAAACAATAACAAGAATCAAGAATGAATAAACCTTGAAATAGAAAAGTGCAAACTCTTATTACCTAAACAAAAACCAATAGTTTCTCACAATCTCAAAACACAATAACCATAGCCAAGTAAATTTAGTTCATGGCTAGGTTCCAAAGAAACACAAGATAATTAATCCCTAGCATGAACCCAATCGAACAAAGATGAAGGAAGAGGCTTGTCGAAATCCTCCTTGCCCTTGATGCTTGTCGAAAATTCTCTCTTCTTGCCCTACTTGGACTTGCCGAAATTTCCCTCTTGCTCTCTCCCTTTGAATTGTCGAAATCTCATTGATATTTATAGGGCTAGGCCAAAGTCCTTTTTTTGAGGAGGAGTTTGAGTTGGAATTAAATTATCTTTAAAGAATATAATTCTTTATTATAATTTTATTCCTATTAGAACTTCTCCTATCCTCTTGGAATTTAATTCTTCTTTAATCTCTGCATGGCAATCAAATTCCTTTGGGCTTGGACCTTGTTCCATGTCATCTTGGGCTTGTAAAATCATGAATTTCGACATCCATATTGCTTTTGGTCTTTGTCGACAAATGCCATGGCAACTGGCTCGGCGTCTCCTTCATGCACTGCCCTGGCAACTAGCTCGGCATATCCTTCATGCATTGCCCTGGCAACTAGCTCGGCATTGCTTTGGCAAGTGATCCTGCACATACATACACAAAAACACACCAAAGCAGCATCTATTTCCACAAAAATCACCAAGTTATGTAATCAAGCTCAACAATTGAAGGAATCATGGATTAATGCATGAATGGCTAACTATGCAACTATTATGAGCCTAAGTCTAACAATAATATGAGTAAAAAGGGTAAGAAAAATAGTACTTTTGAACACTTATCAGTTATATAATGGACATTCAAATAAAATTTAAATTCGTCGATATTAACATCTATGAAATATATTAACTTAAATTATCAGAGCCGTTTTGGATATTTTGTGGGTCCTGAGCGAAAACTCAAAAAATAAACATAAATATATTTCATCTATTTCAACTATTAATTTAAAATTTCATTAACCAATCTCAGAAATACGATTAAGCTCTTTTAATATATTATTTTTAGTATTAGATAATTAAAAATTGCAGGAAAAACTAAAAATACAAAGAAAAAACTAAAAATGTAATTAAAGAGGTAAGAGTAGAAACAACACAACCTGATTTTTGAGCCAAATAATTTTAAAAATTAAAAAAGACAGATTTAATTCTTTAGAGAATTAAGAGAGTGAGGTGTTGGTTCGCAACAAGTGTATCAAATGCAATGACAACTCAAGTTTGAAAAGAAAATTTTCTCCCCTTTTCTTTAATAATTTTAGTGTGGATATATTGTTTTTAAGGTAATTACTGCGAATATTTTTTGAATATTCAATTAATAGAGATTAAACAAAAATGAAATATCTTGAAATTTAATTTTTAAGGTCAGTTTTAAATTATATTACACTTTATTTATTTATTAAGGCAACTTGAATTAATTCTTTTTCATTTTCAATATAATACCGTTTGTTTAAAGTAATTGTTTCCCATTATAAGTTTTATAAGTAAAAAATGAAAAACAATTGTTATAAGCAATTATTTCCCCTTTTTATACAACTAATTTGTCTAAAATAAATGATTATTCTTTGCATGGTTTGTTTTCAATATAATACCTTTTAGATTTTTTTTTTCAATTTTTTATAACTAATGGGACTTGGGAGAGGCAATAAAAGTATCGGAGGTTGGCGTCAGATGATACAAAATGGGGCCCATTTTATGAAAAAAATTGTTTACAAGTAATGGTAAAAGGATTGAATTTGTATACAAGCTGTCCACATATACCTATTTTATGAGGCCACAAGAGAGTGAGGCCCTGAGCAAGTGCTCAGGGTGCTCCTCCTCTTAGTCGGGTCTATAAATTATTATAAAATATAAAAAAATAAATTTGTATTGATTGCACATGTTTTATGAAAATATATAAAACTTTAATAATTTTTATCTAAAAATTTAAAAATATTTTTTCTTTAAAAATTAATAATCATATATCCATGTTTTGATGGTATAAACTATAAACTTGTAAATGGTAAAGTTAACACACCATAGGATAATAAATTGATGCTAAAACTGTAATTTGAGTCCAAAAGCATTTTTTTTAAAGTAGAAGCAACATTTTTTTAGTTTTTACATTTTGAGTTAAATGGTGCTTTACGTGTTTAACACACTTTTTAAAACATGTTTTTTTTTCTTTAAAAATTATATATTTAACATTTGTTTACGACTCTAAAAGCGTTCTCAACTTCAAAAACATTTTTAATAGTCTAAAGGCTATTACAAAATAATATATGTTCATAAATATTCTCAACCTTTTTAATAAGGTACACACGTCTTGCAAACATAGTGATTGAATATAGGTCTATTAAGATAAATATCATCCACTTTTTCATTGAGATCAGTTGTTGAGTTCAACTTTAAAATCATTTTTTAAAAGTAATGTTAAACATATCTTTAATATTTAACAGTGTAAAAACAAATGATGTTCATCTTAGGAGATATGGGTTCAAATCGATATGTTTACATGATGTATGCACATTGTCGAATGGTTAAGAATATCTATGAACAATCACCTTTAGACTATTTAAAAAAATTATTAGTGTTATCAAAAAAATATTTTTAAATAAATTGATTATTTATTTTAATTTTTTTAAATAAAAATATAATGATATAAATAATAAAAATGTAATTCTACTCAATACTTTTTAGAAAAAAATAAAAAAACTTAAAGTTTTATTAAAAAACAATTTAAATGGAAAATCATTTTCAACATTAAAATCCCTTGCTATGTATTATTTTTTGGATAAAACTTTGATACACAAATTGTCTGAAACTAA
The DNA here is from genome assembly GCA_019671005.1 of Hibiscus mutabilis. NCBI lineage: Eukaryota > Viridiplantae > Streptophyta > Magnoliopsida > Malvales > Malvaceae > Hibiscus > Hibiscus mutabilis. Next base: position 8,414,837 of record CM033748.1, on the reverse strand, counting down.
TTTTATACAAACATGTTTATCTACACTATAAAAATTCAAATATTAAATTCTTAACCATAACCCTAAAAAACTAAACCCTAAACTTTAAACCCTATACACTAAATTCTAAAACATACAACCTAAATCCCTAAACTTTAACCCTAAACTAAAACCCTAGCCCCTAGACACGTGTAAACTAAAATTTACACGGTTTAATTTACACGGCTATGTATTAAAGTTTTTTTTTCTTATTTTTTTCTCTCTAAAAATACTTTTAGAAATCAGTAGTTTCTGGTGGAAAAAAAAAAGCTGAGTTTGCTCGTCTGTCACTTTCTTTCTGCAAGTTACCGATATTCCTTCCTTTAGTTGCTTTTCGTTAATATCTTTTTTTATTTTTTTAATGATCTAAAGATAATTATAATATAATATTTATTTATAAATATTTTTATTCTTTAATAATACAAATATAAAGCGATTTGAACATGTATATTTTAAAATAAACATCATTCACCTTTTTACTAAAACATTTGTTGGGTTCACATTCTTCTCTATTAAAATGATACCAATCAAACCTATTTACGAGCATAAATTAAGATCTTGAATTTTTTAAACTTTATATATATATATATATATTTTTAATTTTTTATAAATTAATTTGTAGTTTTTTAGTATTATAATTTGTATCCATCACTAAAATTTTAAGTGTATAAATCTTAAAAAAATAATTTTGAATCCATCACTACAACCAAAATCTTAGTGCGTGTTTGGATATGCGGTGGGAGGCAAAAAATCTCAATTCAACGAGAAAATATACCTCGATTTCTGTGCTCATATGTTTGGAAGTAAAAATCTAAAATTAATTATGAACACCAATCGTGATTTTGGGAAAAATTAGGGGAGAGTTGCTTTTACGATTGGTCGTGATTTTTACACTATATTTTTATACAATCATGATTTTTAAGAAAATTACGTTACCTTAAAATCAATTTTACACAAAATAAATTCTATAAAATCACAATAATCCAAAATCAATTATACCATTATAAAACCAAACACACCCTTAATTAATTAAAGAATCGAGTATATAGAATTACAGTTTATAAGACAATAAAAATGAACTCGAATTCTATTTGTTTCAGATTTTTTCACAAATTCGAAACATATTCGATATTATCTTCAAAGAATTTTGTCTCTAAAGGAATGTATCTAGTGGTATGTGACATGAACAGTGAGATTTAAATTCATATCTTTTACATAAAAGGAATATTAGTATCACGTGTAAGTGTGGTATCATTTAAGCTTACGTCTTCACACACTTCCGAATTCTGATACTTAACATGTTTTTCTGAAAGATAATTTTTTTAGGATAATATCCAACTTTTTTTTAACTGCTTATAGAGGTTTTGAAACAAAATTGTTATGACTAAGTGAGTAAAAAAAAAAAATTACAAAATTGAAGCATAATGGTAAAAAAGCTCTCATTAAATGATCAATTAAATCCTCATGAAAATTTATACCCAATTGAACTTTTATATTTGAAAATTTAATCACTCAAATTCCTTTGTTAATGTTTATGATATTGGCTGTTATTTTTCTGTTAACGTGAACAACATACCTTATAACGATAACACGTGTGATGTGACATTTATGTGGAGGGCTTAATTAATTATGTGTTTTATGTTAAGGACTTAATTAATTATTATGTTTGATGTTTAATTATTTAAGTATGTGCAGAATATAAAAACTACAAATATTTTTATTTATGAAAAACTAAAATGACTAAAAGTTATAAAAGAATTATAAGAATTTTTATAAAAACGATAAATGTATAGAATTAAAAATATAACAATATAAAAATAATAAAAAATGTTTTAAAAGTATAAAACAACAATCATTTGTTAAGAGACTAAATTCAAGGAGATCGGAATTTTTTCACGAAACGAACTTACTTGATTTGTTCGATGACATACTTGAGAGTCATCCTCGACGTGTTTTCATTGATGTGGGATTACCAAATAGTGAAGGTAGAAATGACACCAATTTGTTCAAAAAACAAATGAATCCAATTGATGTTTCTAAGCATTACTCAACGAGGAACCTCAAGTTTGATATATACAAGATTAAGACAATGACCAATGAATTATTAAGGAAAATAATATTTATATATTTTTGCAATTTTCTATATTCTTTTGTATTTCTTATAATTTTCTACAATTTCTTTAGATACCATTTCTTATAATATTTTATAATTTCTAACGATTTTATTTTTAAAAAATATTTATAATTATTTTTATAATTATTTATATTTTACCCTCAAATAAGTCATTGATATCAAATAAAACAACTAATTAAGGCATTAATATCAAAGAAAATAATTAATTAAATCTTTGAATATAACGCACCATTATAAATGTATGTTAACCTTCTAAGCAAAAAAAGTAACGATCAAAAGAATTTTTTTAAAGAAAATAATTAATATATCTATAGTATTTTGTTTGGTTTTATATTTACAAATATTTAATTGATTTATTTTTTATGAAGTATTTAATTAAGGGTCATTATTCCACGCCGTGGAAACAAAAAGTTTCTACCAGCGCTTTAGTTTTAGAGTTTAGAAATTTAGTTTATTGTTTGAGTTTTAGGATTATGAGTGGTGAATTTAAAGTTTGTGATTATAATTTATGGTTTATAGGTTAATCTCTAACATATTATCCTAAACCTTAACCTCAAAGCCTTAGATTCTAACGATATCCTTTAAATTCAAAATTTATAATCATAAACTATTAAACCTCAAACATTGTGATAAATCTTTAAATTCTAATATTAAAATATTTATAAAACCTTTTTGTTTTATGAAATATTTTCCTTTAATTAATTTACACCTTTGCGACACTCCGCAATTTATTTTCATTTGTTGAGGTTGACTGAGAATGGCATCCAACCTAATTTCAAAAAGAGTGTGAGAGAGAGAATGGCATCCAACCAATGTTCCACCTGAGCTTGTAGGCTTGTAGCTAAGTGGCGTCCATATTATGGAATTCTCCAAATCCCATTTAGAGCCCATGTTTATTTGCAGGCCCGCATTGCTTTCAATCAAGGTTTTCTCCGACCGCTGATTTTGGTGTGGGTAATTTATCAAAGGAATATAATAAATAGAGATTCAATAATTGATCGAGTAATTAAAGATGTTTATGTTGTCTCGTTGTATAGATTTGAATTCTTAAATTTACCTTTGAAAGGCAATAGTTTTCAACTTAATAAAAAAGAGCAATATACCAACAAGTGTTGCGTGCATTGCTAAGGCACATTGCACACTCAAAGAGAGGACGCAAGTTCAAACCTTAGAGACAATACTGTTGGGAATGACAACCTCGCACTCCGAACATGATCAATAAAACAGACATGCATATAAAAAAATGATAAATACACATAGAAAATGCCCCTTATGTGAGATGTAGTCATGCAAAATGACAAATACACAGAAAATGCCCCTTATGTGAGCTGTAGTCATGCAAATTTGTCTCATCACCAAAACAAGCCGATTACGCTCCGGCTCATATCACACCTTTCCACGCCCAATGCCACCGCAATACATAGCTTTTGTACGTATATATAGATTCTACTTCGTAACAGTGCCAACTCGTCCATTAAGATACGTATTTTGCATATGAGTTTCTAAATTAACTCTTTTTTTTCTGTTTTAATTAACTCCTTTTCCTTTGAGCATCTTCTTACTGCATTTTTATGATTAATTTGTTGTTGGAGTCATGAAAACAAGTGCGATAATTTGGGGAGTGGTTTGTTTGTGTTTGTGTTTTCCTTGGAGTTGTGCGGTTGAAGCTAAGAGGAAAGGAAGGTTTTCGAGTGGTGTGAGTCGTAGGATGATGGACATGGGATTAAGACACATGCGTGGTGAAGAGATCGCCCGTCATGTTACTGTTGATAGTGGTTATGGAGACTGCCCCGGTGGTGGTTCAGGGAGTAAGGGATGTGTAGGCGGCGGTGTTGGTGGCGGAGACGGCGGTAAAGGGGGAGGTGTAGGCTATGGCGGTTATGGAAAAGGGGGAGGTATGGGCAATGTAGGAAGTGGTGGTTTTAGCGATGGGGGAGGTGTTGGCAATGGCAGAAGTGGTGGTTTCGGCAATGGGGGAGGTGTTGGCACTGGCGGAAGTGGTGGTTCCGGCAGTGGGGGAGGTGTGGGCAATGGTGGCGGCTATGGAGGTTATGGAGCTGGAGGTGGCAGCTATGACCCGGGGCATGGGGTTGGGGGTGGAGGTGGTGGCAGCTACGACCCGGGGCATGGGATTGGGGGTGGTGGTGGTAGTGGTGGCGGCGGCGGCTACAATTACGGTAATGTTGGTGGTGGTGGAGGAGGAGGTTGGTCAGGAAATGGTGACGGGAGTGGGTGGGGGTATGGTTCTCCTGGTGCAGGAAAAGGTGGCAAATATGGTTCAACTTCGACATCTCAAAAGGATCATCCACGGAAATAGCATCGCTGATCAGTGTTGTTTATGGTGAGAATAAGGATGGACATTCTCCAATTTGTAGTTTCCTCCATTCTACTTGTTCTTTAGATTTTTCATCAAATGCTGTGTGTCAGCTAGCTGCATCCTATGGTATTTAAGGTTGTCTGTTTTCTAGTAAATGTCACAAAATGCCAAGTCAGGGAGCTTGAAAGAACCAATGGGACCAACGCCCTGCTAGCCTATCCCCTTGTCCTCTGCCTTTGTTCCTCTTTAATGACAACGGTTTTTTTTTATTTTCATTAATAAAATTAGAAAACTTGTTATGCTACACCGTAGAAAATACATCCTACAACCTAGAAAACTTGTTAATAAATATGCATATGTTTAATTGTTTCAAAGAGATTTGTGAATATATTGATAGATGGAGGGTCGATGGTTGCAGTGCAAGGTGTGCATGCAGACATTCATATGCACCACATCAGAGGTGAAGTGCAGAGAACATGCCGAAGCAAAGCATAAATCTGACATCTATGCTTGTTTCCCTCACCTAAAGAAATGAGTGAAATTATCCTTGTAAGGGGAAAAAAGAGCTTGCATGTTGGACTTGAGTTTCCATTTCTTGCCATAAATATTAAGCATCTGTCAAAACTTCCTGCAGGTGTAATGTATCATATTAACACAATTTGAAAATGTTCCTGCTATTATATAAGACCTAAAGAGCTTAATCTAACATGTCTGCAAGGCAGTTTCTGATCCACTTCATGTATACACGCTATTCATATCTAAAAGAATGAATGAATAAATTTTCACAAATTCACCCAAAAAGAACAAATTTTCATGTAAAATTTTAAACGAGGCAGTGTTTCTAATCGGCACCAGACATAGCACCCAGAACTAAAGATATCAAAATTTTAAACGAGATTACCTTCGACAATAGAATCCATTTGCGTCGTGATGGAATGAAGCCAATTATAAAAAAGATTGCTTCTCTAAAAACTCATCTTTAATTGGGTCGGGTTTTACCATTCCTATAGAAAAATTTGAAATGCGTTTTACAATAGCATTTCAAATGTTGACCCAGTTAGTAGGGGACCAGAGCCCATTAAAAATATGGGTTGATTGGCCTCTTATCGCTAGATCATAACTGATAAGTGTTCAAAAGTACTATTTTTATTACCCTTTTTACTCATATTATTGTTAGACTTAAGCTCATATTAGTTGCATAATTAGTCATTCATGCATTAATTCATGTTTATTTCCACCGTTGAGCTTGATTACATAACTTGGTGATTTTTGTAGAAAAAGATGCTGCTTTAGTGTGTTTTTGTGTGTGTGCAGAATCACTTGCCTAAACAAGGCTAGAACCAGTTGCCAGGGCAGTGCATGAAGGAGATGCCGAGCTAGTTGCCAGGGCAATGCATGAAGAAGACGCCGAGCCAGTTGCCAGGGCAATTGTCGACAAAGAATAAGGTGATATGGTAGTCGGAATTGATGACTAGACAAGCCAAGATGACGTGGAGCAAAGCTAAATCCCAAAGGAGTTTGATTTCCATGAAGAGGTTAAAGAAGAATTAAATTCCAAGAAGATAGGAGAATTTCTAGAAGGAATATAATTATAATAAAGAGTTATATTCTTTAAAGATAATTTAATTCCAACTTAACTTCCTCTTCAAAGAAGGACTTTGACCTAGCCCTATAAATAGATCACCAAGCCGTCAACTCCAAAAGAGCAAGAAGATGGAAAATTTCGACAATTCCAAAGGGCAAAATGAGAGAAATTTCGACAAGAGAGCAAGGGGGAGAAAGTTGGATTTCTTCTTCTTCTTCTTCTTTGCTTCCATTAGATTCATGGTTTGGGGATTATTCTTTGTATATCTTTTGAACCCAACCATGAACTAACTTGATTGGTTGGGGTTATTGTGTTTTGTTGTTGTGAAAAACAATTGGATTTTGTTTAGGTAATAAGAGTTTGCACTTTCAATTCAAGGTTTACTCATTCTTGGTTCTTATTCTTGTTTGCGAGTGAATTGGGAAAGGATCTCGTAACTTCATCTATTTATCTAATATCGGGAGAGTTAGATTCAAGAAACGAATGAGTTGGTCTTTATTCAATCTATTGATGGTGAAGATTAATCCGGCTTAGGAATAAGTTAAGGATTTCAACGGCTATGAGGAGCGCAAGATTGGTTGTTGTTCACCCTTGATTCACACAGGGATGTATTATCAAGGCATACACAAGTAGCTAGAGTTTCGACTTAGGGATAAGAAGAAACCATTGAAGAACGCTCAGCCGAACCTTGAAGTTGCTGCCCAGCCGCCCAAGTAGTTGCCCAGCTAGTCGCCCAGGCAACCATCAATTAGTTGCCAAGGCAATCCCGCTGTGCAAGTTGCCACGACAACTGAGTTGCCCTTACACTATTTTACCAAGACGATCCAATCGGCTATTACACCTCAACTCACGATAACCTCACCTATTCTCTCTTTTTCTTTCATTTATTATTTTAGTTTATTGTTTTTACTTTACTCATTAAAATTAACTCCTACTATCAATTGTGTTTTTACTTTTACAGTGCAATAACTAAAGCAAAGTGGCCCAAACCAATCCTTGTAGAGACGATACTCGATACTCATATCACTTTATTACTTGCAACGTGTATACTTGCACAATTGCGTAACACTTATTACAAGCAACAATAACACCGAACCAGGCTGTACCGTCCGTTGCAGAAATGGGCAGTGGCAGCAACACTCTCAAAAGCTTAACCAAACGCTGCTGCCGATAGCCATTCGCTATTCCATGGAAAAAGCTTCAACGAATCGTCTCTCACGAGCCAAATGGAGAGTTTACTCTTTCTCCTCCCCTCGTAAACTCAAAACTTCTCCTTCTCTGCGTTCCTTTTCAACCTCGTCATCGTCGTCAAAGGTGGGGTTGTTAGGATGGTATTTAGGGAAGCTCGAATCCAATACAATTATTACAAAATCTATCACAACTTCGATTATCTTTTCTGCTTCTGATTTTACTTCCCAGGTAAATCATTGCGAACTAGTGTGTGGTTATTTTTGCATTTTGATTGCTTTTGTTGCACACACTGGAAAGTATGTCTCTTGGACTTATCCCGTTGAATTCTTGGTGTTTGCATTTACAATTGCTATATATTGGAAGAATTGATTTGCAGTAATGCAATTATCATATCTTGTTGAATTATCCGTTATTGTTTTCAAGTTAAATTCACTTCCAAACTAACTGTGAGCTAACCTGGTTCCAGATAGGGTACTTATTTATGATCTTGGTTATTATATCCTCATTTCTATAATGTTATTGTTTTATTAGCTGGTGATTTACCATAATTATGTTTCCTTCTCGCATTTTTTGTAATTAACATCTTCGTTAGATGATCACATCATCTTCTGGTTATGACTCGATGCGGACACTACGCATGGCTGGATATGGATTGCTTCTACTGGGGCCATCTCAGCATCTTCGGTTTAACTTTTTGTCAAAAGCTTTGCCTAAATCAGATATGCTGACGACCTTGAAGAAAATATTTTTGGGGCAGGCTGTTTATGGACCTCTGACTGCTTCCGTTTTCTTCTCCTACAATGCGGCATTACAAGGTAACGGATCCCCCATTCATTTTTCTTTAAGCAAGTAGAGCTACATATTGTAAACGCAATGCTCGGACTTGGGGATTTGTACAAACTATATTCTCAGGTGAAAATGCTGAAGAGATTGCTGCTAGATTGAAGCGTGACCTCCTCCCGACATTGATAAATGGTGCTATGTTCTGGCCAACCTATGATTTTGTTACTTACAAGTTTGTACCTGTTCATCTCCAGGTACTCGGGGTTACCACTATCTGTTTTTTCGACTTTCTCATATCCAATTGCTGTGACTACTGACTGATTACCTTTGCAAACATTTTTCTGGCAGCCCCTAATGAACAGTTCATGTGCGTATATATGGACAATCTATTTGACATACATGGCAAGCTTAAACAAAGTGAGCATGGAGTAGTAAATTCTTTTAGTTTAAGCAGTAAAAAAAAAACATGACAAACGATTTTCCTTACTGGTTGAATTGGTTAGATAAAAAATTGAGAGTTTAATTTCTTTTTTTTACTTCACGGTTTTTTCAATTATAATCTCAATGTTGTAAAAACTGTATTGGAAATTTTACTGATTCAACTTTTGCTCTCGTTTTAGCTGGTTGAATACTTTTTTTAATAGTGTAAAAGTGATTACAAGATAATATATGTTCATACATATTCTTTAACCTTTTGATAATGTGTATACTCCATGTAGACAAAACGATTTGAACCCGTATCTAAAATTAATTATAATATAATATATGTTTTTATATATTAAATAAATATATAGAAATGAAGTTAATGCTAATAATTTTATTGTAGTATAGTTGGTTAGGACACTTAATAAGTTTTCACTGGAATTCATGTTTGTATTCGTTTAGTAGGACTCGAGTTACAATCTAATAGGATAAAAGAATTTTAAAACATTATTGAGATTTTTATTCCTGAACCAGTTGGTCAGATTTTTAGTCGGTTTCTTAATTTTAAGCGTTTCAAAATGATTAATTATAAATAAAAAACGGTTTAAAAGAAGCGGTCATACCATTGGATCTATCAAATTTCTGTCGAAACATTCGATTTGGTTTCGGCATCATCGAAAAATAATAAAAATAGGTGAGACATGGATATCGTTTCGGATATTTAGCTTCTGTGGTTAGTCCAGTTGTACAGAACCAATCAAACCTGTGTGATTAGACGCTAATCATCATCAACTATGTCATATATACGAATAGAATAGACCAATCAAATAACTGCAGGAAAATGATAATTTGAAACGAGATTCTGGAGACCCATTTTTTTATTAACAAAAAGTGAGAAAGAAAAATATCGAAAACTGTTTCTTTAATTTAGTTTTGAACACATACAAGTTACCAGCGCTGTCCTGGTCAGCAACAATTGAACAAACAAAACGATATCCTCACGTACAAAAGCCAGAGTCAAACCTCCACGTGGGAGGATGAAAGCAGCAGCGCGTCAAAGGGCAGACCAGAATACCCGTCTCGATCGAAGGCGCCAAAAGAATCGAATCCAACCACAGCTAGGGTACGACACGTGGCAAACACGAACACAACATCATCCGCGTAGGCTTGATTTTTGGTGTGAAGAGAAGCCATTAAAATACAGAATACAAACTGAGGAGTTCCCAGGGGAGGGGAGAGGAAAGAACACAAACAGATAGACAGACAGAAGGAAAGGGAAAAGAAGAGGAAGAAAACAATAGAGAGGTTTAAATTATTTCTCGTTTTTTTCCCACTTTTACTTCAATCATTAGTGTTCTGAGTTATTTTTTGGTTAATTTGGTTGCAGGTCCTCTTTTTTTTTCTGTCTTTTTCTTTTTCGTTTCCCCGAAGGAGTCTTTCTCCCACCCTCTCCCTCCTCTCAGACAAGGAGATGGAATTTCAAATTTCAGCTGGTAGAGGAATGCATTTCGTTGATAAAATGTCAACACGGATGCGCAGAGTTTGGACCGGTATCACCACGCGCCACGGGGGTCGTAAAAGCGGTAAGTCTCAATCCTCTACCGCCTTATGTTGATTTTGATTTCCATTTGAGATCAAGAAAGGCTTTTTTTTTTCCTTCCCCTTTGGAACTGTTAATCCCTGTGAACCGCATGATCGTATATACATATTCTCACTCACGACTTCATTATTAGATCATTTTGGATATTCAAGAACAGATTAGCGAATTATGTTGACAATACAATTGAAGGTGGATTATCCCTACTTCTTCTGAAATGACTTAACTGATTACTTAATTATCCATTTTTGTTACGAAAAAAAAACAGGGCTATTGAAGCTGCAAAAGGATGTAAGATCGTGTGAATACCGGGATGTGCAAGTAATGTGGGAGATGCTGAGAAGATCCGAAGCAGAAATGGGAGAATCCCCCAAAAGATGCAAAAGGCGACCATTGAAAAAATGCTTTGGATTTCAATGGACTAGGAGATCTCGCTGGGCCTTCTGACCACAACCTTTTTCATTCCGGGTTTCATTTTTCTTCTCTCTCTCTCTTTTTTTTTTTTTTTGTATAGATCAGCTGCCTAGCAGGTGAATGTGTTCCATCACTTCCTCTATCTCCTACTTTGTAATTAACTAAATGTATATTCGGTACATGTGCTAAAAATCCATATCAATGTTTTTGGTATTTGGTTGATGTTGAATCTTTCTGCCCTCCACTACATCTATCTTGACTTTGCTAAGATTATGAGGATGCTGAGCCACAACCGGAGGAATTTGATCAACCAAGTTGTTCATCTTTAGCACATTTTGGGAGAAAACTTGTTGCATACACCGAGTATATTAATGTATTCAGAATTACTGCCATTGCCTTATACACTCCATGCTGAAGTGAGTCTATCTCTGGAGGAGAGCCTCAATCAGGATATGAAAGAATAGCTTGGTGTACTTAACTTGGATCAACACGATCTGTGTGCCATGCCACTTTCACCTCTATTAGTTCATGTAATCAGCAGCATTCAATAGATTTTAAAGAAACAAACAAACAAAAAGTGACAATGGGCTTAAGCCCATATCTTCTACCTACCGGGTAGTAAAACTAGTTTTCCCGCTCTTCGGATCTTGATAGCGCAGTAACTAGACGGGCCAAATCTCCCTGGCCCAATAACAACTTTACTGGCTGGAGCATCTTCTTTTTCAGACACTATCTTAGCCATCCTATAATAATATATTTTCTCCACTTTAACCCTGGATTGAAATAAGGAAAGAATGGAGTGGGAATGGTATTAAGCAGGGTTCTAGGTTTTGAGATGTTTGTTTGTTTGTAGTTATGAAGGATAAATATGCTTGATTATGTCGGCGGAGGTTGACTGCCTAAGCTTCTTTTAGTTAGGAGAGTAGTTTTAACTAAAAGAAGGTTCTATTAATGAACCAAACCTTAAAATTTAATAATATTTCTAATGTTTAAGGCCCAATAAGAGTTTTTAATGAAAATATTAAATCTGGCATCCATTTTGAGTAATTTTTTTTACTCCTTGTCTGCTGCTTGATCATCCTGTGTACAAGCGAAGTTATTACCAAATGGTGGCAGCCGGCCGCCATGATCAGTTTGAGCTTTGAACTTACCAAGTACAAACCACCTCTTAATAATTTCTGGTGGTTTTATTTTACTCCATATATAAAACCAATATCATCATTTTTCACGCTCATCACCTCCTTCCACCGACTGACATAAAGGGTTGTTTTAAAATGGGCCGCCACTATTCTTCCCTCTCCTGAGGTTTAATGGTTGGTACTGTACGATTTAATGGAGTGTGGGGGGAATCGAGCCTCTCGAATGCGAAGACAGCAGTGTATGAGTGTATCATATGATCTACATCCCCTTCGTAACTCTATTTTCTTCCCTTGTTTTCATTATGATCGATTATTGTGAATCCAATCCATGTCTGAGAAAAAGCAAACAAACGGTGGGGCGTGTAACAGCAAAACCAAAGTGCATCGGCGGTTGGTAGTGGCACAAAACAAATGCTAATAGGGTACCGAAGTTAAGAACGTGACCAAGGGCTCTCTTTCCCAGCACTTTTTGTTGCCGCATTCAAGTCTTCATTCATTTTCTCTCAATTTCACTGTTTCTCTACCTGAAAAAACAATGGCAATTACTCCCTTTTCTGCATCCCTACAGCCACGAGAGACCAGACAACGCAACTCACATGCTTGCTTTTATTATTCACTTACCAACCATTAAAGTTTCAATCATTTATATATTTTTTATATCTTACATTACATGTTCAAAGCCCTCAAAGGCACGGGACAATAATCACTACCACCTACACCTCCTTATCTCCACGGGTTTTCTGCTCGACTTTGAAGTTTCTCAAATCTGGGGTGACCAAAGCTTGTTTTTATTTTATTTTTTCTTTAAATTGTATTTTGGTAGCCGGAAAAAATCCATGCGCTGACTGTGTTGCTGCATATAAATAGCTCTTCAGAGTGATTTGAATACACCGAATTTGGTATACACAGCGGCAGAATTTGATGAAAAAATTTGAGGAAAAATTTTGAAGGATTTAATTTACATATTTTTCAGAAATTTTGGGATCTTAAATAATTTTTTTTAAATTTTAAGAGAAATAATGAAAACTTTTAAAAATATATAGAGTGATTTAATTAAAAATATTAAAAAATTGAAGTTAAATATGAATTTTTAAAAATTTGTGAGGGTCAAATTATATTTTTAAAAATGGGAGGACTAAATGATAAGTTTTCTAAAATTTGGAGTCCATGGCCCCCACTAATCTCTATGACATTCCGCTTCTGAGTATTCTTATATATTGAGTTATGAGATACATGAAATATTATATATTTGTACTTTATGTTATCTTTATGTTTATAGTAGATTATTTGTTTCTTTTATTTATGGAGGTAGAAAAAATCGAATCACGTTAAAATCTTGCTTCTTGAGCATGTTTTATTGTACGTTGATATCGCGTTTGATTAATTTTCAACATACAAATCTAACACATTGTATTCTGTATTTACCAGACTTAAACCCCATTCGTTTATCAGTTCCTTAGTCCAAATCGAATCATGCACAGCAGGTGGAATAAATTTGACAAGCAACATCAGTGAATTAAAACAAAATTGTTCGTTAAGGTTGCGATACACGATTATCCTTTTCTATGTAAGAACGGGAATATTATGGAACAGTTCATTCTTTGTTGACAGCAACAATACAAAGGAGATGTCTTGGAAATCGAATGCAAGAGAAGGAAAATTACTTTTTTTCTGGGAATGGTCCTTGGATGGAATTTAAGGAAGCTTGTGTTGGTGTCTCTAAATATCATAATTATGTTTTGATTTAATAGTTAAATAAGTGTTCAAACTATATTCTTATTTAGTTAAGTGTTTAAACTTTGTTTAGGCCAAGTAGATGCTAACGTTTTTACTGTTATTTAAATAATTACTTCGTCGTTATTGTCCGTTAATTTTTACCGTTATCTAACACGTGTCATCTTCTTAAATTTTCATAATTATATTTTAAAATAAATAAAAATTAATAAAATAAAATAACCTCAAATTTTATAAAATATCCTCAAATTTAAAAATCCATAACAGGCTAACACCCAAAACTTAAATCTCGATTTGACATGATTTCATTGCCAATTATCACATCGCCGCCCATCACATCTGTCGTCAGACCTTCACGACCATTTACCCTATTATCTCGTCGCCAAAAATCCACCGACGCTATGTGAAACGCTGAAATCGTCGAATGGTTCATTCGAATAGTTCACAACGAACGACGACTTAATAGACGATGAACTGTGTGTGGGTCATTCGACGAGGGGAGGGCGCTTCATTCTGTCGCTCTAACGCGACCAATGCCTATGGGAGTGGCCGAATTTGGGGGTTTTAGGGATTTGAGGACTATTACGGGATTATTTGAAAATTTTAAAATATTTTAAAAATTCTGATTTATTTTTAAAAAAAAAAATCAGAAAATGTTTAATATTGTCACGAGTTCAATTTTGATTAGATAACAGAAAAAAAAAATAACGTCCGTCACGGCTAAACTTTAAATGAATTACATAATAAAACATTAAGCACCTATCTAAAAAAGATATAATTTGAGCACTTATTTAATGGTTATGCCTTATAATTTTGTAGCATTTTGGGAATTTTAAGCCTTCATCTTTTCTCTATGTGTAGTTCATCGAATCAAATTTGTTCATGACAGATTTTTTGAGTGATGCGTTGAACAAAACTTTAGCAACACACACAGGGAAGAGAGAGAGAGAGAGAGAACTGGGTTCAGTTCACTACTTAAATTGCCTTTGTGAACCTGATTTAATGCACAAACCATCAAGTTTCCACGTACTAATAAGCGTACAGCAAAGACAAATGATGAACAACACATGCACAGAGCCATAGACCCACCCCTAATTAAATTGTTAATAAATTAAATGACTATGATTCCTAGTACCAACATGGCGAGTGGCAATATGTGTTAGAAGCCTAATGGTTAAAAATAATGATTTCATTGGTCCTTTTTTTTGGATGAATTGTCAATGGTCCGATTTAGGTAGCGGTAGGGATGTAGTACACAGAGTAGACCATTATTATTTATTAAGGTGTGCCTGCGCATAACCTTCGGATTAACCAAACCTAACTTAACCAAATTCCCTCTTCGTTTCTCGGGCGATTTTGTGAATCTGTTGAAAACTTCATATATAAATTATTGTTAGTTTTTTTTATTTTATTTATAATGGCTCGATCAATGATATATTTTTGAAATTACCATTGTATATATGTATTTATAAATATGATGATTTAGTTGGCGTTATGAATTAATCAGATAAAAATATAATTTGAAAATGATAAAGTAAACTAAATTTTAATAAAGTGTTCCATAATGGGACACTCCGCTGAGAGCGATACAGTTTCCCTACCCGCCGAATCAAGTGCTCGAGCTACTACTGCAGGACTGCCAGGAGTAAAGGTGTTTATTTTCGGGTACTCAGAAATTTGAGTACTCAAAATTTTGGGTACTCGATAATTTCGGTACTAAAATCTCGGCCCGTTACTCGGCTTATAATAATCGAGTACCCGTAAATTGTATACTCAAAAAATACTGGTACCCGTTATTTCGGGTAATACGGCACCCGAAATTATATTTTTTTTATTAATACTGCTGCGTTTTAAATGAAATAATTAAAATCATTGGACGGGTAATACGGTACCCGAAATTATATTTTTTTATTAATACCGCTGCATTTTAAATGAATTAAAATCATTGGTATTTTTCTCATTCTATATTAAGTAGAACTGTACTAAAAATTATAAACAATTAAAATTTGTTTGCATTAATTATGTTTGCATTACTGTTTTGGTACTTTAATTATTATTTTTGACAAATTTGTATATAACGTTACGTTTTTGTTATATTTTGGTACCCGACAATTAAAAATTAGCAGAAATAGTGACATGGCTTTGGTTAATAATAATTTTAGTCTAAAACTTATATAATCTATCAATTTAATCTAAAAATCTATCAATTCAAATATTATTTTAATTTTTGGATTAAAATTATAAATTTCTCATTTTTCTTCTTTCAGTCGATCATAATTTGCAATTTCACCCCAAAATTAAGATGATATTTTAAATTGATAAATTTTAGACTAAATTGATCATATATATAAGCATTTTAAACTAAAGATGTGATTACACCAAGTTAAATCATCATTCCATTAATTTTTAACGGCTGAAGTACTAAAATATAATAAAAATAATATTAAATATTATTTTATCAAAAATTATAATTAAATACTAAAATAATAACGCGTTAAAATACCAAATATCTAGTTTTCTATTAATAATTCAACGCTCTCTTAAAAGAATTTAAAATCGACCGTCGTTAGTATTAGCGTAACGTTTCTCAGAGTATTTCGCAGTTCTCTCCTCAACATTTCCCATCCCTTTCAGTTTCTCCTAAAATTATCCCCACCACCGTTCGTCTCCACGTGTCATTATTTTCCATCTCCAATACGTGTTTGTCATTATTTTCTAATATCACTAGCATCTACACACGTTGCACCTTCTCCGAGTATTGTCCCCCCCTCATTCCATACATCACACTAGATAGAAATCATTGTTTTTACATGAGAATACGATTCACTTTCAAGATGCCTCGCTTTACATCTCACGTGGTGAAATCTAGTGTTCCTGATCACGCGAGACTCAAAATTTCTTGTCGTTTTGGATGTGAAAGAGGGTTTATAGGGTTTTGGAGGTTGAATTGAAGAATCACTGAGATTGTGGGGATTCAATTTTGAGAATGCAGTATCCGCAGAATTGTCAATAAGTTCACACTAGATAGATATTATATTCATGGATCACGAAGATGCTTTGGTGATCTTCTCAAAATCTATCTTCAATGAATGGGGAGTTGGAATAAGTTTGAAATCGTTCTTGGTGATCTTCCTGCACCCACCCCCCCACCCCCGAGTATATGCTTCAACAGGAATCACGCACACAAGGGTAGATTGATACAATATAAACCTCTGGTAAAATGCCCCCCCGTAACCCAGCGGATAAAGTACATTACATAGTCCGTTTTAGGGATTGGCGACTTACCCATTCCGTGACTTTGGCACTGGACATTCCCAAAATGGGTACTATCGGGTCGGGTGAATTCAATAATAGACGCCGGGTGGCATTCCAGCTTTCCTTCTCCTTTCAGGACCTATCCGAAAGAGAATCCAGTACTTATCGATCGTGAATATCTGAATAGGGCGAACCGCCCTGTGGATATCTTTGCTTCAGAACAAAACAATTAGAATTAGGCTCGGTCAACTGGAATGTGTGTTATCCATATATTATCCATATAAGGGATCCTCCAGTTGAGAAGATCCATCGACCTGAGACGAAGAGAAAGGTCTATCTATTTTATTTAGTTATTCAGTTAAACCAATGATTCGTTATTGGAGCAGATAGCAACAACCATTTCATCCGGGAAAAGCCATCTTTTTCTCAACAATGTCTTTGTCATTTGATCCAATAGCCTTCCGTTAGATAGAAACATATTTGATAAATACTAATAACTCTCGGATGGAGTATTAGAACGGAAAAATCCATTAGATAATGAACTATTGGTTCTAAGCCATCTCTGGCGATGAATCAATAATTCAAGTGCTTTCTTGCGTATTCTTGATAAACATGTTTATATATAGATGTAGGAGGATATGTTTGGGAAGTAAGAAGCCCTTTGACATCTCTTAATCTGCAAAGAATTCTCGGTGTGAAAACAAAAGACAAAGGGGCTGATCTTTGAATAGGAAAAAGAGTGGATCCGCGAGATCCCAAATGAATTGGCTTATTCGAAAAAGCCTTGTTCTTTGGAAGATCTATCTCGTGCCTGGTACTGCATGGTTCCACTCTGCAAGAACTCCGAATCATTCTCTTGAAGCTCATCCTTTTCATCATAAATGATCCGCTTGCCCCGAAATGACCCGCCCAATAGGGAAATCCCAATTCGTTGGGCCTTTCGATACAATCAAATAGAAAGCCCCAAGGGCGCCATATCCTAGAGCCCAAACTATGTGATTGAATCAATCCTCCTCTCTCTGTTGGGGGTCGAGTACTCCTTCTCCTTCCCATTCTTCAAACTTCGATTCGTATTTTTCATAGAGATTTCTCGATCAACGATAGAACAAGATCCATTTTGCATCATATATAAAGGGATTCCCGGCTCGGACCGAAGAAGCAATGTCACTCGATCATTATCAAACCGACCGCAATCTTTTTCTATCTCGTGAGGATCCCACCGAGCGTCTTCTACTTCTAATAGGCCATGAACTAGATCAGAATCATTCTCAACGAACCCATAAGAAGTGATCCCATTTTTTTCATCGGTGCAGGTAGAGACCAAAGGTCTTAAGCGACCGATCCGGTAGAACAACTCAAAAGATAAAGAAGTCTCGTTAATTTCTTCATGCTCGTTCCAAGCTCAAGTACCATTTGTACAAATAAGAATCCCCTTCGTTACATGATTTCTTCTTCATATAGATAAATATAGGATCTAAGGGCAATTACTTAGAAGTACATTTTGTACAACACCCTTCCTATCGATAGAAAATTATCCCATGATCCTGAACCGATCTTACCCGGGATCGCAAATCCCAAGTTTGTCTATGAAGAGCGGATCTAATTGTATTAGTGTCTATAATTGATTTCTTCGTGTAATACTAATCGATAGGGCCTCATTGGTAAGTGCTACAAGATCTCGTGCACATTGGAACCCACGGTTATGGACCCGAATCCATTAGTATGGAACATTTTCTTTTCCAAGTGAAATCCCCTAGTATATGAAAGAGTGAAAAAGTGCTTTCGTTGTTGTGGAATAAGAAGCCTTCGTATCTTAATACATGTATTTAATTTATTCGGGGCTATTAGAGCGGGATCCACTTTTTGGGGAATATGAGTCGAAGCAATAACAAGAATATTTCTAGTGGAACATCTTTCACAATTCTTGGAGAGATAGTTCACTAATAGACCGAGGGATAAGTAATTCGCCTCATTCACATCCAGATCATGAATGTTTGAAATCCATATTATGCAAGGAGACATTGCTTTTGCTAGTTCGAATTGAAGGGTGATATAAAATCGGTCTATTTCTGACATCATATCCATAGTTAACGCATTCATCATAGTTAGAAGCTCTAGCTCCGTATCAAGGTCACGATCGATATCGTCAATAGCGTCACTAGCATCAATATCGTCACTATCATCAATATCGATATCATCAATAAGAAAACCTTTAAGCTTGTTATCCAGGAACTTGTTCAGAAATACTGTAATGAAAGGAACATAGGAGTTTGTCGCTAGGTATTTGATCAAATAGGATCGTCCGGTTCCTATAGAACCTATCACTAAAATACCCCTGCAGGGGGAGATAGGGCTAAAAAGCGGAGCGAAAAGGGTTTTTCATGAGACGGAAATGAAGACTATTAGCCCCACACGAAGTTTGTGAATAAGTGGTTGTCCGATAATGAGTAAGGAATATCCGCCTTTACGCTAAACAGATGTATTGAACTCATAATTCATTAGATACTTTTTATGAATGTCAACTAAGTATCGTAAGTAAATTGGTCCCGCTTGTTCAATCATTTGGTAACCGTAGTCATTCTTTGATAAATGATCACTATGAGTCGGACTCAATAGAATTTGATCAATCATTTTTTCATCGTTAAGGTGGAGAACCAACCAAGAATTATCTTTCTTTATCATCAATCAATCAATCACCGTCATGACCCGAATTTATTTTATCATCAATCCAATCACCGCTCACGTTTTTTCTTTTTCTTATCAATGAATAGATCTCTTTACTTGTATGACTTAGATGTCTAGTATTTCTCGAAAAAATGATTCGATTGATGGGATTTGGTATGATACTTATGACGGTAAACCCCAAACAGCGCGGCGGAGGGCCACAGCCATACGGCCAACACCAAAACTCGTCACGGCCTCCTCTACTGCCTTCCGATCCCGACAATGCTATCGCTCCCCGCCGTCAGAAGTTCCGTGAAGTCACTTCGCGTTATTTGTCCACGCCTTCATCATCCTCAAATTCCTCAATGTCATCGTCTTCTTCTTCAGTGGCTTCTACCAAGCGGTGCCCGTCGCCGTTTGTTTCGACGTCAACGACTCCATCGGGTATCAAGCGATCGCAATCGGTGGAGCGGAGGCAGGCGGTGACGGCGCGGCCTAACAATTCTATGAATTTGAGAAGTAGTGACGGTAACAATAGCGGCGAATTATCCGCTGCTCAGAAGTTGCTCTTCACTTCGACGAGAAGCTTATCTGCTTCGTTTCAGGGAGATGCGTTCGCCTATCAGTTTAGCAAATCTAAAGCAGCTCCATCTCCAAGCGCGGCAAGGAAAGGCACTCCGGAGAAGCGAAAGCCAACGGCGATCACAACGACACCGGGTAGAGGATCAGGTCAGACGGGAAATCCAAACACGGAGCGGTTGCCGGCCGGCTTTAGGAAATCAAATTCGATGACTCGAAGCGTCGATTGCACCGACGAGAGGAAGAGGGTAAACGGATCTGTTAACGGCAATGTAGTTAGGGCACTACAAAATTCCATGATTGACAGTAGAGATTCAACGGGTGTTACAGCCGTTGGATCCGAAGCTCAATTTGATCCCGTGGCTTCGGATACTGAAAGTGTTTCTTCAGGTTGTGCAGGAGCTCCTGAAAGTTCTTGCAGCGGTTATGGAGACGTTAGGCGTGGGCCTCGGGGGATAATAGTTCCGGCCCGATTTTTGCAAGAGACTAATAGTCGGTTACGCAGGGCCGATCCTGTCTCTCCGGTTTCTACGAAAAATACGGCTCACTCTAAGGTACCTGCACCAGACAAGTTCGGCATTGATAGTCCTCTGTCATCTCCGAAAGGTGTAGTGAACAGCAGAGGACAGTTATCGCCGATCCGTGGATCAGTTCGGCCTGCATCGCCGAGTAAGCTTGGGGCGTCCTCTCCTTTGAGGGGAATGAGTCCCTCTAGAGTGCGGAGTGGATCGGGTAGTAATTTGGTAAATACTCCGTCAGTTTTGAGCTTTGCTGCTGACGTTCTTAAGATGGGCAAGATTGGGGAAAGTAAGGCTTCGGATGCTCATTTGTTGAGGTTACTTCATGATAGGCTGTTACAATGGCGTTTTGCTAATGCTAGCGCAGATGCTGCTCTGTCTTCCCAGTCGTCTAATTCAGAGGTATGGCTGACTTGCTCCCATATTGCATTTTACTATTTATTTGCCAGTTTTGCATTATTTATTGTTACATCATTGCTAGAAATTCTCCCTTAAAATTTAGATTCTATATAATTAGACAAATAGTGTTCGCAAGTTGGAACTCTCAAGGTCACTTTCTGCTTGAGAAGGCTTGGCACCCCAGCTTTTCGGCTATTCTGTTGATTGATTACAATTGCTATTATGTGGTCGATGTAGTTTTGTTATTGCTTTCAAGCAGCACGTGATAGTTATTATGTGGCTTAAAAATGATACTGATGAAGCTGAAGTTTTGGTGAAGGGCTGTAAATAGCTTTTCCATTATAAATTCTCCCAGTTTTTTCTTCTCCTGTAAACTGCTTTTTCCATTATAAAATATTTAATTCTTTAAACAGGTATCTTAATTTAATTCTTTAATAAGTGAAAATGGTTGAAGATACTAGAATGAAAAGAGCGAACTTAAACTGCATGCCTACAGCTACTCTGCATATCAAGGGCACCTGAGAGACACTGAGTTCAGTAGATTGTGATTTCAAACTAAGAATGGAAGTTAAAAATGACAAATGTCTGAGAGGAGAGAGGAGAGACTGGCTTATTAGTTCCTGATCTTTTTGAGTTAAGGAATGAGTCACAGAAGGCATTCATTATATTTGGAACAATCTAATGAAATTTGAAGCAAGCAGAGTTACGGTGCTATGTGCCATAGAAACGGCACTGGTTGAAAGATTTTATAAAGGAGAAACAGGGGAAATAAGAGTCGCATTCATTATATGTGGAACAATCTGATCAAATTTAAGGCAAACAGAGTTTCCAGACTATATGTGCCATAGAAATAGCAATGGTTGATTGAATTTATTCTGAGAAAGAAGAAACAGGGGAAATAAGATTTAGCTTCAGATTTTTTTTCAATAGTTGACGTGATTGGCATTTGTTTTAATTTTTGTTTTGCATTGTGTTTGTAAGGACATTGGCTTAACTATCTTATTGTTTCTGAGGTTACTTACGTTAGTTAACTTCTGATGAGAAATCCTTTTGTTTTCATGTTTTATTGCAACAGAAAAGTCTCTAAAGCGCATGGATAACTACCTCAAAACTTCGAGAATCTGTTAGAGTCAAAAGAACTGAGTTACAGTTGCTTAGGCAAAACTTGAAGCTGATTTCCATCCTCAGGGGGCAAGTAAGAACCATGTTTACCACTTCTGTTACATTTCAAACTGCATCTCTCTCTGTCCTGCTCCATCTCTCTTCCCTCTTCCCATTTCCTCTCATCCTTTTACCTTACTTTAAAGTTTCTCCTTATCTGAAGAAACCTGGTACTTATTCGTGTCAACTATAATTGCATGTTCCAGTTCATGTATTTACTAACTTTCTATTGATGACTTCAGATGACGCCTTTGGATGAATGCGATGTCCTGGACCATGATTACTGCAGTTCATTATCTGCGGCTACCGAAGCTTTGATGGGTAGCACACTCCGTCTTCCAGTTGTTGCTGGGGCAAGGGTAATTTCCGCCTTGGGAATTTGTCAATTTCATTCAAGCTGTGGTATTTCAGTTGCCAAATGTATTAGCATTTTTGGTCTTAAAGGAAGCATCTTGCTTGGCTCTTCATTTGTACAGGCTGATGTCCCAAAAGTGAAGGATGCTATATGTTCAGCGGTTGACATAATGCAGAGAATTTCATCCTCGGTATTCTCATTGTTCTCCAAGGTAATTCTTTCTCTGTCTCTAATCCTTAGGCCTTAGCCTCCGTGTCCTCTTTCACCCTTCCCATGTTCTTTTTTATATGCAAATTTGAAATTTTCCATTGTACTGCGTTTATATCCAGAGCGCAGACTTTATCATTTCCTAATGTCCTGATACACTATTTATACTCTACGTATAATCTTTTCTTACTTGACCAAGGCAACTGGAAATTGATTTGTATGTTTAGAAATGCATGTACCCATGTGTCAAGAAATTCTCATGTACCACAGTGTGAAAGATTGATCATGTTATAAACATAAGCCTTAGGTCTTGCATTATCTTTCGAGTCAACTGAATTGTCATACGTCACGACTGTAGCTGCTTGAAATTCTTTACGGTCCTCAAAGGGTGATCAGATTGATTTGATGTCAGTTTTAGTGGCGTGTATTTTCAATCAGTTCTACAAGTATTAAAATGACACAGGTTGATCAATTACGCATCTTACTTTGGCTTAAGGATGACAATTGACAATGGAACTTGCCATTTAATTTTGGATGACAATGATGAACTACAAGCTCACTTCCCTTTGTTTTTTCACCAATTTTAGTTTGTCATTTTATGCTTTTCTCTAATTCGTTTTTGTCTCCTTTTATTTGTTTTTCGGTTGATAGGTTGTTGAAGTCAACTCTTTGGTGGGAGAACTTGGAAATGTTAGTGGAAATGAGATTGCTTTACTTGATCACTGCCAAGTACTTGTATCCACAATTGCAGCCATGCAGGTGAAAGAATGTAGCCTCCGAACACACATTTTACAACTAAATCAATTACCTTCCACCATGACAACGAAATTATAAATCTCATGTGATTTTCGTTACCTACCTCTAATAACTAACATGGCATCAACCACCATTCCCGCTTCATCTGAATTTAGGCTTAAATAATCATCTAAGCCCCTATCGTTTTGCCTCAAAACGTCTGTTTTCACCAATTAAACCCCTTTTTTGAACATAAATTTTTTAGCGTTTTTAACCAATTTGCATCCATTGAAGGGTCAATTGGTTGAAAGAAGTGCTTGAAGGGTTAACTGAATGCAATTAAACAATCAAGGTTTGGATGATTTACAGATTTTAGTCTTGGGGGCTCTTTTTATATTGAGGTTCTGAATTCATGGTTCCAAAGGTAAATAAGTAATTGATGTTGTGTAGGCTGGGGAATCTATTCTCGGTGGGAATTTAGATAGTTTTACAGCAACAAATTTATTTTTTTAGTCAAAGGGAAAGTGTGCACTTAATGTGTAAATGATGCTTCCAGCCTTAATCGAAGGTTTTTGTTTTGTTTTTGTCTGTCTTTGTCTTTGTTTGCTTTAATTTTCATTTCTCTTTTTTTTTGGCAAAGGAATTCACCCTGTTGGAGATTTTGGCACAAAACTTTGAAACAGGATAGTTTGGCGATTGAGTTTTTAAAACAGTTTTAATCTATTATCATGTGGGTTTAATTGTTTATTTAAATTATAATTAAAGATGCACTATACCAAATTAAAATTATTTATAAAGAACCTCATAATCAGTATATCAAATAGTTTTTTTTTTGGACAAGTATATCAAATAGTTGAAAGAGAAATTCAATCAAATCAACACTCTTCTATCTCAAAAAAAAAAAAAAATCCGAACCATTAAAACCAACGATACATGATAGCGCTCGCCAACAGATTTATGAAGAAATGCTTAAATGCCTTTTCAGTGACGTGTCAATGAGTGGAGCTACCCAATTAGGAAAGCAAGTGAAATTATTATTTAAAAAAAAGGGGGGGGGGGGGGGATGAATTGGTGTGATCCACAGCATATGCAATAGACGCGGCGAAGCGATTGAATGGAAGAATATGGTTTGCTTTTATAATTATAGCCTAATTGTATTTGTAGTCCCTTCCCCATCAATAAGCCTTTTGTGTTTGTTAAAAAATAAAAGATGGGTTATGCCGTGGAACCCACTTCCAATGGAGGACTTTATGCGGCACGGTGGGCGGGGCACCCTGACGTGCATCGCACTATTCTTCTCCTTCTTCTTCCTCTTCCTCTTCTTTTCCTTTAAACAAACATTGGGATCCCATCCCCACCATCTTGTTTTCTGTTTTTTACTGATTTAATAATAGCTAAAGCTATAGGTATCAAAATTCAAGACGGCTGTTAAACGTAACAAACCACGCCTCATGTCTTTCTTAATCATTGGTTTTTTCTTTCCTTGTTGCATGAGGAATGAGTCATCCCGGGATCAGCTGACTTCATCTTCTCGTGAGCTTCAGCTTCCCACTTTGTATTTCTTCTCAGTTCAGGTTTGAAGATTCTACCGCTTCATTTAATATTCAATTCCATTATTCTTCGAGCTTCATATATAACCAACAAAAATGAATGCATCTGCCATCTAGTAAGGATAAACAGTTTCGTTTCCATTGCTTCCTCTTTGTATGAAGTGTTTCCAGATTAAAATTACAAACTAATTGTCACTCAAAATATTTAAATATTATATCGTGTTGTAAGGGAAATGCTCATCTATTTCTAAGTGATAACAGAAGATATATGTTTTTTTTTTAAAAGGGTATATAATGATATTCCTTTCGAATTAAATAAAAAACTAATTACATGTTGAATAAAAGAAAATATAAATTTTATTTTGGACCATTAGATGAATGTAAAATTGATGCATGTGATTAAAAAGTTAAAAATGAAATTTTTAAAGAAAAAATGAGAAGTATACAAACTCAAACATAAATTTATATTTATCTAATGGTCTAAAACCAATGTAAAAACTAAACAGATCCTAACTAAAGGAAATAGTTAATTACATCATCGTTGTCTTGTGTCTATAGATATTAATAACAAAAAAGCTTTAAGAATATAGATGACCTTAGAGTCCTTGTTAAATGTTTTCCTCATGGACTAAAAATTATGCTAAATGCCATATATCATAAACGCAGGTTTTCATTTCTATCATATAATATCAAAACTACTCCGGATATCTTAAACTCTTAGGGTGTGTTTGTTTCACGGAAAAGATGATTACTAATACTAGGGGTAATAATCTTTTCCAGACTTATATTCCCATGTTTACTTTAGGAGAATTCTCACTTTGAGGTATTATTCTTTTCTTAAAAGTGACTCTTTTCCCGAAATATTATTTCCTCATTTTCTTAGGTATTATACAATTCCTTCTCCTTTGGACAATATTACCCTTATGATAATGAATTATGTTCATGTTGATCCTTTATTGTATTTTTAATTAGGTGACTAATTATTTAAGGTATAAATTTATTAATTATTTTTATTTAATATTAGTTTAATATATATAAATGGTGTTGTATATATTTAAATAATGTTAAAATATTTAATAATATATTTTATTAATATTTTATTTTGCTTGAGAGTGAATGTCTTAAGACTTGATGTTATTAGTTTTATTATTTGATTTATAAGATATTATTCATCATAAAAAGTTTAGTGGGTTAATTTATTTTTATCATTTTTACTACTTTTAGATTTGTTTTATTATTTAATTTAATTTGTTTGATAAATGGTTAAAATAATAAAAAAATTAAAAATTTAAACATATTAAACGTTTAATATTTTGTTGTTCACAAAAAAAGAATAAAGTATATAAATATAAAATATTTTTTTAAAAGTGATTTAATATATTAATTATATTATAAATATAAATTTTTTGCAAATTTTAGATAATATAACAAAAATAGTTCTATAAATTTTTATGCAAGTATTTTTAATTTTATAATTGAAATTTAATTTGTGAAAAAGAAAATATATCATAAGGATAAGTTAGTAAACTATTCTTCCAATTAATCTTATATTCCTCCAACTAAACACTACAATCTTACATTTCGGTAATCTTATTCCTAGAGGTAATCTTACATTCCGTGAACCAAACGCCCCTTAGATAAAAATAATTATGTTCTATTGTAATCGGGTCTATAATCTATATTAAAAGATAATATTAATCTACATATAAACCAAATTAATGCGCAATCAAAGTTTCTAAAACAGGACGCATCCTGGTCTCAATTTTCACTCTTAGCAGCTTACTATTTTACATAGTCCATACTCTCTCGAACAAAATTCACAAAGTAATTCTAAAAAAGGAAAATGGAAAACTCTCTAACTCTTTATTATCTTCTCTTCATTATTCACTACATTATCTCATATCCGGCTTATCAAAAAAGACTATTTTTCTTCCATTTTTTAAAACAGAAAAAAAAAGTCAAAAGTTTTCTCAGATGAAGAGTTTCAAAATCTTTCTCTTCTGGCTTCCTTCATTTTCGTTGCTCCCGGAAGTAGTTATCTCCGATTCATCCGAATAAAGCGACAGCGTTTTCGCTCTCTTCTTTT
Source organism: Hibiscus mutabilis (assembly GCA_019671005.1). Lineage (NCBI taxonomy): Eukaryota > Viridiplantae > Streptophyta > Magnoliopsida > Malvales > Malvaceae > Hibiscus > Hibiscus mutabilis. The sequence goes on along the minus strand of CM033748.1, from coordinate 8,387,993 downwards.
CTTCCTCATATCGCCTTCCGCTACGTCTTCCTCCGCCGGACTTCGTCATCAAAGAGAGGCTTAGATCCGATGCCGTTTCATTCTCCCTCATCAAAGGCTTCGACTCAACGTAGCTGTTCTGGAACTGTAAGTTGTACGAATTGTTGCCACAAAAACGGTCACACGACTCATCGCAACTCGTCGCCCAAACTCCGGCTAAGATCCCCGGAATAGGCCGTAACGCTCCCCCTTGAAGAACCGTATCCACCGCCGCCTGGCAGATATGCCAGTTCCCACTGGATAACAGCCCTACCGCTCCATTCACCGGATTCACGGTACGACCACATGCCTCGAACAACAAAGACTGAAACAAATCTATAAAAAAATCCAAAACACACACTTAAACATACGTAAAATAATCAAAACAGATCATCGATAATGTAAATAGAAATTAAAAGTAATTGAGAAAGAGTACCAGAGCGTTGGGATTCAGGGACGGAAGAGATAAGAGAAAGGAGGTCACTGCGGCCGAAGAACTTGGCAAGAAATAAGGTGGCGTTGCCTTGGGCTTCGGGGGATTCGGTCCAACGTAAGCTTGACCGTAACACACATGACTCCTTGCACCCTTTTCGGAGCACTCGGCAACCGTTGCAGCTCATTTTTCCTCAGCTGATCTTTAAAACAGAAAAAAAGGGAACAGAAAAATCTAATACTTTTGTTGACCGGAGATTACTTGGGTTTCAAGCAAGTAGGTAAAGAAAGTGGGCGAAAGGAGTGAGCTTGAAAAAACGCAGGGAAATGAAGAGAGAGGGGGTATTTTATAAAACGTGATAGTTTAGGGTTGAGTTAAGTTGACCATGGTTGGGTTAAGGGGTATCCTTATTTTATTTTTATTTATGACGGTAATGGAATATGAATATCTTCCGAACTCTGGGCACGAGCGGCTCCGTGTTTCCGCTTCCTTTCGATGTGTTTATGTCCACCGTTGGATTCCACACTTTTTTGATTGATGTAGACCGTTGGATTAATTTTGTCCATCCAAAATTTTCCATTTTTTGTACTTGCTTCTTAGTACGAATCATCAAACACCAGATGCCTGCCTGCAGAACCTGATCCTTGATCTTATTCTGACTTCAACTCTGACCCTTCAATTCTTCAATTAACTTTTGATCATAATATTTTATTAACAAATATTTGGACCGTTGATAATATGCTGAGGATTGGCTTGCTGAACCTTTACGTGTCCACTATTTGAACTTATAGTGTGGATTAAAACACAGTAAAATTAAAAGACCCAATAGAGTAAATTAAAGAAAGGGGGTAATGATGATATTAGTGGGGGAATAAAATCTTAATGGAGATGGGGATTGAAATCATGTGTGCAGAGTAGTTGAAGACAAAACCTATCCTTATCAGAGAAAGGTTATGCCTTTAGCATTAGTCAAGAAATAGTAATGTAACATGTTGGTTTCTATGCTATGCCATAGGAATATAATTTTGATTTTGTCCACAAACCTACCTTGTTCTTACCTAAGCTCGACTCGATCCAGCCTTTCTTTTGTTTTCTTTAGCTGTCTAAATTCTATTTGCTGCATACTCAGATCAACAAGTTCCAAACCTGTCTCCCAGGATACCCTATTTCAAAGCCTTATCTTTGGGACATGATTATTGTCATTATTTATCTTCTTCTTATCTGTTAAAGAACATGTAACCTGTGTCTGCGTTTTGTCAGTCTAGGGTACTATGATTTGTAACCGGTCGATGGCAGATCGGGAGGAAGAGAGCAGCCCATTCCATGGCAGATAACAACAGAAATGATAATTTTACATAATCCATTATCAAATGTATTCCTAATCTACATAAATGCTTGCACCAGTTATATCTCATGTCTGTTACTTCGACACACACATATGTATAATTTTAGCCCAATTAAGGTATAATAAAAACAAGAACACCACATCAGTGTAGAGTTGACACCTTCTTGACCAAACTTTACGAGTGCAAAGCAGCCAAGTGGATCTCATCAGAGACCACAGGAAAACTTCTGACATTCAGACCAGTTCAGAGAAGCCCTTGACGTTTGTATTTTTTCTTCTTCTTTTTGAGCAAGTTTAGTGGTGGTGATGGTGGGACAATGAAGTGTGTGGTTGTCCATGACAATGACATCAGCGTTTCTTTTTGGCAAATTATCCGCATATAGTTTACTGGTCTGTAGCAATGGAAGTCCTCTATAGTATATATACTATTACTTTAGCATGCGTCTTATCAGTTACTACAGAAGTGAAGAAATGTGTCTCGTTTAAATGCATTGCGTCCTTTAGTTTGCTTAGCAAGTGCATGGTCCTATTTTTAGTTTGATGATTTATTAAAGATAATATATATATTCATATGTGGATGGATAATGAAAGATAGAACTTTAGGCTAAGCTACCTTCTTTCTCTTTATGCACTGAACCTCCAAAGAGAGTCAAGATGGAAGCTAATATGGCGTTGGATGTCTAATATTTTTTTTGTTTCTTTGGTTACCGACCTTCGAACCTGGAATTAGGTAGAGACTCAGCGCTACGTAACCACAAGGTCTAGAGGACAGCCGGTCTGGATGTCTAATATTAACATAGATGAAAGCATCTAATGGCTCAGGTAAATCCTACACCTGGTTTACACTGAATCTAAATTGGATGTCTAATATTAACATAGATGAAAGCATCTAATGGCTCAGGTAAATCCTACACCTGGTTTACACTGAATCTAAATTGGATGTCTAATATTAACATAGATGAAAGCATCTAATGGCTCAGGTAAATCCTACACCTGGTTTATACTGAATCTAAATTGGATGTCTACTATTAACATAGATGAAAATATTTAATACCAGATTTATTGGCAAATAGCCCGTCTAGCTCAGTCGGTAGAGCGCAAGGCTCTTAACCTTGTGGTCGTGGGTTCGAGCCCCACGGTGGGCGGTTAACTTTTTATCTTTTAAATATACAGGACACGGGTGATGTACTTTTTGCAGAATCTGAACTGGAGTTCTTTCACTTCATTGTACTTTTGAATGAAACAAAGAGTAGTTGTTTGATTGCACAACAACAGATTATGTCACCATTTCCGAGTTCCCAATCCACTTTTGAAGGCATTTGCCGATTTCATATCTGTTGTTTGGTGCCTATTTTCGCGAAGCACGTCGTCGTGCATGATCATTACTTTCTCTTCTTTTTCCTCCTAAAAAAAAGAAAGGAAAAAAAGGGGAAATTTAAACCCTTTGATGTATACCATTTCTTTTATTAATGGTACACGTGGAAGCCAGGTATGCTCCACTGAATGATCTGATTCCCATCCGAAAATGGGCAACAAAATCCACTACTCATCTACACCCTCCTTCCATCATCTTTTCCCCACAACTCAAAATTACAAATAATCAAGACAAAGGAAAAACTCCCTTTTCCCATTAATTCCAATTCCACTTACAATAACAACTGGCCAGGGTGGGAAGCTGAAGTTTCTATACTGTAATCAAGGCTTTGCTTGAATTCTTCACCCACATCCTTTGAAAATAACAAAAGGAAGTTGACTTAAGAGCTGTGTGTAAACACATTTCATTCCGATCCAATTTCTTATGCATAGTTTATATTTTGTACGCATTCAAGTTTTGTTGCAGGTATCTTAAGAATGCAGGTTAGGTATAAAGTCATTTAGAGCCGACTGTAAGTTCCCATATTTAAAAATTATATTCAAAATACTACGTATTTTTTATAAATTTTGACCTACTGATAACTTATGTGACATAAGTAATGACATAAACTTGTATATTAAAATCAGATACATAGCATGTCCAAAATAGCTAGGTTTGGACCACTTTGTGTTGCGATATATTGTTGAATTGAATATACAGAGGGGAAAGAACAAGTGGTAAAGTTTTAATATAGTTTGTGGAATTACACTGAATCTGGTCTGGTTTTCAATTGGTCAAGCTTTAACTTTTCGATGGATTGGGAAGGTATCAGGCGGTGGCTGAGTTGCAGTTGAGCTAAACCACTTGCCTTAATCATCTATCTTGAGAAAGTTAATTTTAAGGAAATGTTTGATCTGTTGGGTTTGGCTTGTTTACTTTTAAATTTGTAATTGTCTTCGGCCACCAAACTAGAACGCCGACGTTTTCTCAGAAGTCATACCGTACGGTCAAATACTGGAGTTTGGCAGTGGCAAGTTGCAGTTGAGACTTGAGGTTTTAGGTACTTTGACACAACAAAGATTATAATTGGCCAATTTACAACAAATTTAATTCATCCTATTATTGCTGGACTGGTTTAATTTCTTAAGCAGCAAATCGTAAAATTATTATTCTAGAATAGTATAGCTGAAATGCATTTGGTATGCAACACTTTCATGTCATTAGTTAATCGGATTAAACAAAATAATCCACTCTTTTCTTATAGAATATAGAGACGGTCGGTTTGCCAACCACCTCACATTAATGTACCCCATTTTACTTGTATAGTTTAATTAATTAATTAATATAAGTGATTTATCTGACCGGCCTACTATCAATGAGACAACTGCCACAAATGCATTTATCAAAGGGTGGCTTGTCACTTCCCGACTCTGTTTGATTGACAAAGTATATACTATATTTTATTCTAGGCTTTGCCAAAGGAAACCCCTTATTTCACTGTCTGCTACTCTACTTGAGAATCGTAACTTTGTAAATAATTTTATGTATTATGTTAGTTTATATTGGAATATAAAACTAATTATAAATTTTAAAGTTGTTCTATGTTCAGTATGAAAAACCTTACCACCTTATCTAAATCAATAAGCCTACTATTTCTCGGTTGGAAAAAAGAAAAGTGGAAGTATTAGAAGAGGATTTGCCAAGTCACCAAATTCCTTGTAATCAGATGCCAACAGGCAATAGCCAACAAGAGAAGAGCACTACATCCTTGGCACTTGGAGTGTACAGATGGTGGCATTATAATTCACAAACCAGAATACATAACTCCTCAAGGAATCCGAATCACCATCCCATCAGTTATTCACTGAATAACTATGACCAATAATAAAGTTGTCAAAAACAAAATAAAATTGAAGATCCTTTAAGCCAAGCCATGCACCTGTAATCCAAATCTCTTTCCCCGAAAGAAAACAGAGAGCTCCCCAGCAGCCTCAGCAAGCACCCATCTGATCTTATCCACATGACATTCGCCAAACATCCCTTCTCCTCACTTATCCACTCTTAATTAAATAAATCAGAATATTTGGCCAACATCGATAAAAGCATGCAACATGGACTAGAATTGCTGGTTTTTAAAACCACTCCAAGTGCACCTACTGCACCAGTCCCTTTCACGCAACAAAGCCTCTACACCCCTTAATTTCCCAGCAACTAAGGTATCTCTTTTATTGGCCGTGTTAAGAGTGAAAGAACAAAGGGAAATTGTACAACCGTGAACTGAAGATAAGTACCAAATAGTATTGAATTGAATTGACTAATAAATAAACACAGTAGCATTGCGCCATTGCCACTGATGAATTGTTCAAGTTCTATGTACACAGAAAAAACAAAAAACAAAATGTCTCACAAAACCAAAAGAAATACATTCGATCTGCTCCAAAATTTAATTAATTCGTACGCAACTAAAAAAAAGGCTTGTAACTTCGAGTTGTTCAGTTGACTTCAATATTGGGTGGCATCTGCACCAACACACGCGGCTTCTTACCGGGGTGTGGGCTTTCCACTTCATCATCAGCGCCGGATACAAAGAAATTAGCCGGTGAGAATTCTGACAAAGCCGGAAGGTTGAGGTCAAACTCGACTCGCTGGCTGATATGGTTCGTGGTATTGACTCCTTCGGATGTGGTCACGCCGCTAGCACTAATCCCAGCCCCACCTTCATAGTGGCATCGCTTGTGGCCTCCCAAGGCCTGGCCAGTAGGGAAGCTTTTGTGGCAGATTGAACACTCGTGGGATTTACCGCTTGGGTTCAACGCGGCGGGATTAACTCCCCCGGAAGACGTGGGATTGGTTGTTGACGTTGACTGGTCTTCGTTTCCACCTGAAAGCTTACGGTGGCTGGCTTTGTGGCCACCCAAAGCCTGGTAAGAGTTAAAGGACTTGTTGCAAACGCTACACTTGTAGCTAAGCTTCTGCTCTGTCGAGTTCGGTGCTGGCGCTGAGGCGGTTGAAGTAGGAGAACGATGGCGGTGTGAGATTGAACAAGTGTTGCCGGAATTGGCTTCGCCGCCGCGTGCTAGCATGATCAGACACAGAGCGAGGTATTCTTCCTCGGTGGTAACATGATCGAAACGCGGTCGCTTTGAACGCTTACGCTTGGTGAATGATTCGGGGCAGTGTAAGCTGGATTCTTCAAAGTGGAAAGGAGGCGTGGCAGCTGTTGCTGGAGAGTTAAGAGCTTCTAAAGCCATCTGATTTCCGAACACTGAAAAGCACAATAAAAGGGATAACCTTCTGAATTCTAATCTAATTGAACTGGGAGAGAGGCGTAGAGGAGAGTTTTAAAGTTTTGGTTCGAGTACTGAAATTGAAGGACAGTGAGGAGTCGGGGTTTTAAAGGGGGAGGGAAGTTGCGTGACAAGTGGTGTGAACTGTGAACCAAGAAAAGTGATCGTACTATAAAATAGACAAATAGTTGGTTGTTTGGCAATTGGCAATAAGGTGAATGCAGTTGAGTTTTCTTGGTGGGTGGCAATTCCTCAGTGGGTCAAACAAATACGTAAGATTGAATGAATCTTAAGACTTGTAAGAAATCCAGAAGGCCGTCGAGTGAAGGTCCCTCCTCTTTTCTTTCTAGAATTAAAGTGAAAACACTACAAAAACAGAACAGTTCGAAATCAAAACGCGGTGGAATCGCCAGGCAGGCAGGCAGGTCCTGTGTCAAAGCCGCTGATTGCCGCTAAGACTTGTCTTTGGCTGCCGACTCTATCAATTGCATCGTCCGATGATAATGATTCCCGAATCAATTCCTTGATTCTTAAGAAATATAATGTGAATGAACCTTAATAATAGTCTTGCGAACAATATTTTTTTTTTTTGGCTAAATGGCTTATTTTATCCTCGAGTCCGACTCCAATTAGCAATGTTGTCTCACACGCAAAAATACGTTTAATTAGGTTCTCCAGTTCGTACATTGAAGCAAACTAGCCCCTTGACTGACGGAACCGTTAAACTAGACGTTACTCCGTTAACGTATCAACCTCTACGCCACATGACATGCCAACGTTGAAAAGTCAAAATGCTGACGTGGCAAAAAATAAAAAAATAAAATCTAATTTTTTTTATTTTCCCCTCCCTGATTTTTCATTACCGTCCATTAATGGAAGACTCTCAAACCTGCAACGCTAGTTCCAGGGACGGCTCATCCTCTCCAACGCCATAAGCCCTTCCTCACCCAAATCTCCTTATTCTCCACTGCCATCGCCACAATCATTCTCCCTCGCGATGAAATCGGCGGCTATCCTCAAGCGTAGTAGTCGCCGATGATATGTCATCTTCTCTGGGCGTTGTTTAAATAAAGTGATAACACATGATTTTACGTTGTTCTCGGGTACTCCAAGCACTTGCACCGTGGAGCAATCATCTAGCTATACGTATGGTGTTCCAAAATCATCATAATAACATACGAAATCAGAGAAACTTGTGGATTAACAACCACTGTCACTCTTTACCAGTAAATTCGTGGAGACCGGGATTTGTGTAGCCAACTCTCTTCCTTATTCCGAATACAATGTCAAACATTGTGGCTACTTAGTCTGCCTTCTAAGCCTTTGACTTTCGTTGTTTAATTGATTCATTTCCTGAATCTCATCCACTTTAATGGCACCAAGAAGACAATTGATATTCGAACAGATATGGACACAGTTTTGTGCAGGTTTAGTCCTCTCCTTGAATCCAAAAGTTCAAGGGATGTCGGCAACTCGTTCCTATATTCGTATATGCTCACAAGTTCTTCTATTGCCTGCCCTGCGTGCTCCATTTTCTTTTTTTTTCCAAATTGTAAGCCGAGCAACTCCTTGTCTTCCAATGGAGCCTGTTGAAAATCCGGACTCGGTTACTCGCACTTGGTATCTCCAACAACACCCTTACTAGCCTTATTTATGTCATGAGGTTCGACAACCAATTCGTTAAGCTTCTGCAACTGAAAATGGAAAAAAAAAATAAAGCAAGAAAGTAACGTTTTATGACCCTGTAAGAAAGTAATTTTATGTTAATCCACAAAATTGGCGTCAGAGCCTAAACGGAGCAAGCCCAGAGAAGCTGTCATCTTACCGACGATGACAACGCCCGAGGATAGCCGCCGATTTCAGTGCGAGCTCATGGCTGCTACAGTTGAGAAATTACTGAAAAATAAGAGAGAGAGAGAGAGAGAGAGAGAGAGAGAAAGCTCAACAATGGATGAAAGCATAGATTAAAAGATCGAGAGAGAGACGTGAAAAGTGAAGGAGGAAGATGGAGATTGGAGGGTGGAAGGTAAGTGATGGAGATTAAGAGGATAAGAGATATGGTGTTAAAGACGATAATGAAAGAAGAATAAATGGGGGAGATTAAAAAATTTATTGTATGCCACGTCAGCATCAAATTGGGTCAAACAGTTGACTGAAAAGAAGTTAACGATGACTCGCACTGAAATTAATGGTTTCCGTCGGTCAACATTGGTCAATGGGCTAATTTGTTACAATGTGCAAACTGAAGGACCTAACTGAACGTATTTTTACGCGAGGGGCAACATTATTAATTTGGGTCGAACTCAGGGGCAAAATAATCCCTTTAGCCTTTTGTTGGCAACGGTAAATAGCGGTGACATTCTAATATAGGATAAACTATGTGTTTCGTCGTTTAACTTTGATCATGGTATTTAATTTTAAAAATATTTAATTTAATTTTTTATTTTTGAATTATTTCGTTTTTGTAATAGACACAAATTTTTTAAATGTGAACTGTATTTCTTGACTTTTCTATTTTCCACCATTTTTCTTTGTTCTTTTTGAATTTCTTATTATTTTTTATTGAATCTTTACACGCGAGTCCCATTTGGTCACAATAAACCGTTGCATTTCAGTGTCGATTTCAATCAATGGATGAATACCCTGTGTTCTATTGTAACAGTTGAGTCATTATTATCTTTGCGAGGAGAGGTTCCTGCTCTTGCTGTAGTTGGATTTTCTCTTTATGAGTATTTTTTTTTCGTAATAAAGTTGTAATTATTTTCCAGTGAATCAAATTGTACCTATTCCATGAATAAGTTTTAACAGTTCATGTTTGTCCTATATTTTAGGCTTAAATAAAAAATAGGTGCCTAAAGTATACATTTTTTAAATTTTAGGTGTCTAAAGTATTTTTTGTAAAAATATGTGGTTAAAGTTTTTAAAGTTATAGTTTTAGGTGCTTCGAGGTTAACTGCCATTAAAAAAATCTTGGTAGCCAATTATAGTGACACGTGGCAAGTTTTATTTTTTCATTTTTAATTATTTTTTAAAAAAATAAAAATTGAAATTTTTTAAAAAAGCCCCCAAATTTCTAAAATTTTAAAAAAGCCCCAAATTCATAAATTCCTAAATCTTGAAATACCTAAATCCCTCAATCTGGTCACTCATGCCGTCGTTGGACACGATTCTGGCGAAGGAATGGAGCGTCCTCCCCTCTCCCAAACACCCATGCACCAATCGTCGTCGTTCAGCCGCAACTCGTCGCAAATCGTTCGAATAAAATTTTGAATGTTTTGGCCTTCGTTCGGCGTTTTGCACGACTTGATCGATTTTTCGGTGATGGGATGATAGGGTAAACGACCGTGGTGGTCTGGCGACGGATGTGGTCGGCAGCGACGGTGCCATCGGCGACGAAATCCACTCAAATCGTAATTTGAGTTTTGGTGAGTTAGGGATTTCAAATTTAGGGGCTATTTTGTGAATTTTCAAAATTTAGGGTTGTTTTTAAATAAGTTTAAAAAATAAAATATATTAAAAGTAAAATAAAAAATATTTAAAAAAATTAACAGAAAGTTAACCCTGAGGCACCTAAAATTATAACTTAGAAAACTTTAGGCACCTATTTTTACAAAAAAAATACTTTAAGCACCTATTTTTTAATAACAAATATAAAAGTATAGAACTAAACCCAATTCTTATCTAACCTGTGATTAAAAATGTACTCTCATTTAAATTTCACATGAATCACAAGTCTATAGTATTAGTAGCTGCAAACCAAAATTTTTTAATATCGGATTTAAATTTAATAACGGTACTTTTATAAGGTGTGGGCATGAGTGACATAAAAAACAGGGTTCGATTCTAGTGTTTTATTTTTGTTTAGATATATCGCGTTCGAATGCTTAAAGCTATTATAGTAACAGTTAAGATTTTGTTAACAAAATAAATTGAAAATTTATAAATTGTTTTCTTATTCCAAATAATTGCCAATTTACAATCAAATCATAATCTCGAAGGTCTTATTAAACCAAAAAAAAAAAACTAAAGGGGTTATTTTGCCCTTGAGTTCGACCCAAATTAGCAATGTTACTCCTTGTGCAAAAACACGTTCAATTAGGTCATTCAGTTTGCACATTGTAGCAAATTAGCCCCTTGACCAACGTTGACTGACAGAAACAGTTAATTTCTGTGTGAGTCACCGTTAACTTCTTTTCAGTCAACTGTTTGACCCAACTTAATGCTGACGTGGCATATAATAATTTTTTAATCTCTCTCATTTCTTCTTCTTTCATTACCGTCTTTAACACCAGATCTCTTAACCTTTTAATCTCCATCACCTATCTTCCACCCACCAGTCTCCATCTTCCTCCTTCACTTTTCACGTCTCTCTCTCTATCTCTCTTGATCTTTTAATCTATGCTTTCATCCATTGTTGAGCTTTTTCTCTCTCTCTCTTCTTCTGCATTAATTTCTCAACTGCAGCAGCCATGAGCTCGCGCTGAAATCGACGGCTACCTTGGGCGTTGTCATCGTCGGTGAGATGACATCTTCTCTGGGCTTGCTCCGTTTAGGCTCTGGTGGCAAATTTTGTGGATTAGCATGAAATTACTTTCTTACAGGGTCATATTACTTTCTTGCTTTATTTTCTTCTCTATTTTCAGTTGCAGAAGCTTAACGAATTGGTGTCGAACCTCATTACATAAATAAGGCTAGTAAGGGTGTTGTTGGAGATACCAAGTGCGAGTAAGCGAGTCTGGATTTTCAACAGGCTCCGTTGGAAGACAAAGAGTTGCTCGGCTTACAATTTGGAAAAAAATAGAAAATGGAGCACGTAGGGCAGGCAATAGAATAACTTGTGAGCATATACGAATATAGGAACGAGTTGCTGACATCTCTGAACTTTTGGATTTGAGGAGAGGACTAAACCTGCACAAAATTGTGTCCATATCTGTTCGAATATCAATTGTCTTTTTGGTGCCATTAAAGTGGTTGAGATTCAGGAAATGAATCAATTAAACAACGAAAGTCAAAGGCTTAGAAGACAGACTAAATAGCAGCAATGTTTGTTATCGTATTCGGAATAAGGAAGAGAGTTGGCTACACAAATCCCGATCTCCACGAATTTACTGGTAAAGAGTGACAGTGGTTGTTAATCCACAAGTTTCTCTGATTTCGTATGTTATTATGATGATTTTGGAACACCATACGTATAGCTAGATGATTGCTCCACGGTGCAAGTGGTTGGCGTGCCCGGGAACAGCGTAAAATCATGTGTTATCACTTTATTTAAACAACGCCCAGAGAAGATGCCATCTCATCAGCGACGACTACGCTCAAGGATAGCCGCCGATTTCAGCGCGAGGGAGAATGGTTGTGGCGATGGCAGTGGAGAAGAATGAGATTTGGGTGAGGAAGGGTTTAATGGCGTTGGGGAGGATGAGCCGTCCCTGGAACCGGCGTTGCAGGTTCGAGAATCCTCCATTAATGGACGGTGATGAAAAACCAGAGAGGGGAAAATAAAAAAAATAAATATAAAAATTAAGAAAAAATAGATTTTTTGCCACGTCAGCATTTTGATTTTTCAACTCTGACATGGCATGCCATGTGGCGTAGAGGTTGACGCGTTAACGGAGTAACGTCTAGTTTAACGGTTCCGTCAGTCAAGGGGCTAATTTGCTTCAATGTACGAACTGGAGGACCTAATTGAACGCGTTTTCGCGCGATGGGCAACATTGCTAATTGAGGTCGAACTCGGGGATAAAATAAGCCCTTTAACCAAAAAAAATACATAACCATCACAAAACACCATATCCTTCAATTATTTTACACAAATTAAGAAAACAAAGGATTGGCGAAATTTTATCTTTTATAGTCCAAGAAGTTCCATTTGGTTTCTTTTCAACCTTATCTTAAAACTTGGGTTCGGTTTTGGTAGAAAAGTATGAAGAGAATGCAACAAATCAATGTAAAAATGCACCATTAAAATAGTTCAAAAACCAACACGAAGCAAAAGAAACCCATTTGCCGGAACACAAGAATTCTGATGACATTCTCAAGTGGCTTATATTACAGAGGCCATTGCTTACATAGTCTAATATTTTTTATTCTTGTAGCTGATCTATACAAAGGCGACTATCACAGAGTACAAAAGCACAACACATGGGATTCTCGTTTTAGACTACACTGTCCAAATCAACAGGTGAATAGCCATTGAACTTATCACATTATTCAAAAGCTTGTTATTGCCGAGTTATTAGTTAAAGAATATGAAGGACATGTGGGTCTTAATTTATTTGCTTTCACTCTTTCTTTTATAGGCATCCAACACATATATTGCGAGACTTTTACAATCAAAAAATTCAGGGATATGCAAACTAATGGCTGCAAGCACAAGATTCTAAAGAGCTGAAGCTGTGTTATGAAGGCATAAACTGTCACCATCTTTTTCAATAGCGCAACTGTTCTTGCGTTGGCAACTATTTAAGATGGCGCTCTTGCGTTACAAGATCGCCACTTGTTAAAGTTTGTTTTTTCCACGCCACCTGTTTGGTTTAGACTTTGGACCATGCCTTGCTTTGCCTAGCCACCTCGGACTTTTCTAATACCCAATCTGATTTTTCGTTGGGTAAACAACACCATTAATCATTAAATTATTCATGCTTTCTTTTTTGTCACAAAATTATTACTTTTAATAAAATCATCACTAACGTATGTGTTTTTTTTCTATTTTGATCATTAGTGTTACTTTTTTTTCATATTCTGAAAAAAAATGAGTTTTCTTAATGTTGGTGACCAAAATAAAAAAATGTAACGTTAGAGATGATTTTGCTAAAGTAATATTTTGGTGATCAAAATAGAAAGCGAGAATAATTTAATGACTAATGAGGTTGTTTATTTCTTCTTTTTTTACTGAATACCCACTATCCAATCTGATCTAATTCTACAGTCTACACGCTTATCCATATCAGTAATTTTTATCATGTTTTAGAGGTTAACGATTTGCCTAAAACATTTATAGAATTAGATATATACTTTATATTTCAGCATCGTTTAATTTATTATTTATGAATAGTAAAAATAATTAAAATAATCTAATGATTCATAGAACTAAACCAACGGGTTATCATCTAACTTTTTTTTTCTTTTCCAACTAAGTGAAAAATCAAAGCAGGTAGATTTAACATCTGATCCTATATAGTCAGATCCTATTTGGTTGTTTTTTTGGACATTATCGGCGTATAGACCATATTACCCTCTAATATTCGGAGAATTTGCACGTTTCCGTCGAAGGTTTTTTTAACAGCATTCGGAACTCGTGTGATCTTTTCTAATCTCTTCCACCTTGACTCTGTTTTTTTTTTCTTCCTGTTTTGTTCTATTATATAGTCGACGGCGCAGAATGATGCAAAGGGCTTTGATATTCTCTTCTTCAAATCCAATTTATCCTCAATTGTAAACAACGATAGCTCCGCCTGACAGCGCTGTGTTCCCCAAACGAGACGGCGATTGGATCGGTCCTTTATCTTCCAACAAACCACCGGTTTTTCGCTTGCGAAATTACAAGCGTACCCTCCTTCCTCCGCTCTGCTCCGGTAATGTTTGGTTTTTCCTTGACTTGCTCTCCCAAGTACTATCGATATTGTTGAGGGCTATTAATGTAAAAATGACATAGGATGAAGATATTTGAGCCAGGGGCAGCTTGGTCTTATAAACATAAATGGATGTTTAGTGGTTACTTTATTTATTTATTTTAGGGTAAACTACATCAATAGTCACCAAACTATGATTTTTTTCTTATTTTGGTCACTGAATTATTTTTTTGCAAAAACATCACCAACGTTGTGTTTATTTCCTATTTTGGTCACCGAACTATTTATTTGGCAAAAACATCACTAACGTTATGTTTCCTTCCTATTTTGGTCAACGGCTGTTAAAAACTTAACGGTTTTGCTGACATAGAATTTTATTTTATTTTATTAATTTTCCATGTCATTTCTTCTCTCTCCTCGTAAGCAATATATGTTATTTTATAATATTTTTATTCAAACTAACAGGATGGTGACACGTATCACTGCCTATTAGTGAAATAAAAGGAATGAAAAATCAAGCCCCTTATGCATCCAGAGATGGTGACATGTGTAACTAGCTAATAAGATGGTGACACGTGTAATTGCCTATTAGTCGAATCTCTATGGCTGCATAAGGGGCTTGATTTTTCATTCCTTTTATTCCACTAATAAGTAGTGACACGCGTCACCATCCTGTTAGTTTGAATAAAAATATTATAAAATAACATATATTGCTTACGATAAAAGAGAAGAAATGACATGGAAAATTAAAAAAAAAAAATCACGTCAGCAAAACCGTTAAGTTTTTAACAGTCGGTGACCAAAATAGGAAGGAAACATAACGTTAGTGATGTTTTTGCCAAAAAAAATAGTTCGGTGACCAAAATAGGAAAGAAACATAACGTTAGTGATGTTTTTGCCAAAAAAATAGTTCAGTGACCAAAATAGGAAAGAAACTATAGTTCGGTGACTACTAGTGTAGTTTACCCTTTATTTTGTTTAAACTTTAGGGTGTTTTTTGGTTGCTAAGGTGAGTCAACCGGCAGTCGTTCTCTTTCACTCACCGTCTTGCCTATCTGATTCGGTCCTTCTGTTTTGAGTTTGATCAGCGAGTGACTCAGTTGCAAATCAACCAAAAATGACGTCTCAAGATGAACAAGACCCTCGGATTTCCAAAATTTCTTTTGCGATCCGTGTCATCCCAAACTTCCCCAAACCTGGTAAAAAGGAAAACAACCCTCCACTCTTCTTTGCCTTTTGCTTTCTTCTTTTTTTTATACTTTATTAATTCTTTAGGGTTACACTTCCGTTTGGTCAGGGATTATGTTTCAGGACATAACAACTTTGCTCCTGGATACCAAGGCATTTCGTGATACTATTGATTTGTTTGTTGAGAGGTACAGAGGGAAAGATATCTCTGTTGTTGCAGGTAAATCGATTCTCTTAATACATAGTATTAATCTGTTTTTCAACACATGAGAATCACGTAATTGATGGGTTTGGTTGCTAAGCTATAAGATCAAGAAGCGAACAACTGACATTATAATGTTTCTGGAAACTGACAGAATTTCATTGATTCAACTCTGTCTGATCGTTCTCTTACTGTAATAATGTTCGTTTATTTTCTTGAGATATGTTATCTGTCTGGGATTTTTGTAGTTGATGTAATACTGATGTCAAAATGCAGGTATAGAAGCAAGGGGATTCATTTTTGGCCCACCTATTGCATTGGCTATTGGGGCGAAGTTTGTTCCTATGAGGAAACCCAATAAATTGCCCGGTATGTCTTCTGCTTCTTACTTTGTATCACAATGAACTCTACACCTCTGTTACTTCAAGTTGTTAATAGCATTGAAGCTTTGATTAGCTGTAAGATCCACAATGTTGAACTGTTGTTTATGATAATGTGGTTCATGGTTGATAATTTTGCGTTCTGTTCAATTCCAGTAATTGCCAATTTCCCCAAGAGATACAAGAACAATACAAAAGACTGTGATCTTTGTATTAACTGTTAAATATTTTGATCTTTATTAGGGGAGGTTATATCGGAGGAGTATTCTTTGGAGTACGGAACAGATAAAATGGAGATGCATGTCGGTGCTGTCCAAGCAGGAGAACGCGCTTTGGTAATAGATGATCTTATTGCCACTGGTGGAACCTTGTGTGCCGCGATCAGGCTACTTGGTACTTCAATTTAAATCTGAAATTCGAGAGCTTGCGTTTGAACATCCTCTTGCCCTTGCTTCTGTTTATCTTGTTAGGGCATTGCTGTTTATATGATTGGCTTTTTTTTTTCAGAGCGCGTAGGAGTGCATGTCGTGGAGTGTGCTTGTGTTATTGAATTACCTGAGCTGAAGGTATGTGTTGCTAATCTCATGCCTACCTGCTGCCTGTTGGTCACTGATCTATTAAGCTAATGTTTCTTTTACCTTCCAAATTGGTCTTTACAATAATTCTTTTATTTACACAGACTCAATAGTTTGAAACTTGCCACAATAATAAAACTATAGGTTGAGCTTCTAAACTTATTCCATAAATGTGATATGGAGCTGTTTGTAGTTGGGCATGTCAAGGGAGTGATGATAAACAGATAGAATACTAATTCAGCTTAAGAAGGGGAAAAACAGAAAAATAATAGAATGCAATAAAGCAAGTGTTTACGCATTGTAAAACAGGAAAAAAAGCTTGTCAGATACTACTTATTGTGATTAAAACCGATGATGGGCTTTTGTGGTGCCATACTAGGTGAAAGAATGAACATCTGTGCTGGTTTCATATGGCAGGCCTATGCTGGAGCATGTTGTGCCTGACAATAAGTTAATGATATAATAATTTCAATGTCTTCTTTATTGCAACCATAGCTGTTCGTTATGAACATGATGCAAGGTTTCAAAAGGCACGTTACTAATCACATTCTTTCACTTGTTTTTGCCTTTGTTATGTTCATATTGGAGATTTATGCAATGGGGCTTATGTCATTTCTATTAAAATAAAACTAGCAAAGTTTTATGGCAATGAGTTTCATGTAATCATTATTATTAATAGCAAATTTCTACTACAGCATTGAGGCATGGTTGCATGGATGTAAGTCTTCATGGAAACTTTGGCATGTGTTGACGAAAAGCCAATAACTACTATTGGAGCTCTGGATTATAGCTTCATTTCAGTATTTTCTATACATCTTTCTCAATGTATCAACTGGTAGAGCTTTGAAATTACTGACTTGAGTTTTCTGTTGGTTTTGGTCTCATCTGCTATTAGTCAAGCATAAAGTATGCCATACGTTTGTCCTGTCATTTGTACCTTGTCATTCACTTACTTTTAATGTTTTCTTGATTTATATTTCAGGGCCGGGATCGGTTAGGAGACAAACCACTGTTTGTTCTTGTAGGCTCCACTTGATCTCACAAATGATGTGACGGAAGAATAGCTTGTCCGTTGGCCTTTGTTGAGTGTTGCAACAGACCTAGAACTATAGCCAAAAAAAGCCAAAGAGAACTACT